>SJYC01111010.1:0-12991 GCA_006408675.1 Madoqua kirkii | reverse complement strand
ATGAATGTAGCATATTATCATTTGAACACACTTTGATATGTTAAAGATGTATATGTAAACTTTAAGAACCTAGAAAAATTAAATAGAAGATGGAAAAGAATAAAAGTTGAGATGAAATTAATGAAATAGAAAAAAACACACCACACAAAGAAAAAATAATAAAGCCAACAAAACCAAAAGCTACTTCTTTAAGATTTTATATATATATATGTATATATATGTATATATATGTATATATATATGTATATATATATATATATAATACATATATAATAATTCATTAAGTCCAAGAAAGGTTTATCCTAGGAATACAAGGCTGGTTTAACATTCACAAAACAATAACTTTAAGAAAATAAATCAGTTTCCGTTTATGCTCTCCCTTCCTTGTGCCATGGTCCAGAAATTTCCTCAGTGCAGAAACACAGGGTAACCATAAGATTCATTTTATTTCCTTTTTCTCATTCAGTCTGAGTTGTCTGATTAAAGTCTGAAAACAATTGCTTTATAGTTGTTTTCTATTTGATTATGTTTAGAGGTTAAGCTCAGTCTTTCTCATTGTATATAATGTTTATAAAGATAATTATCAATCTTTTTCTTTAACTATAGATGCCATACATTTTCTCCAATAGACAAGTAATTGATATGTGTAATTAGGCTTCAGTGTAATTACTGACAAGTTTGCCTTTAAGTGTACCAAATTTTTAGAACATTTTTCTTAAACTTTTTTCAGTTTTTCTGGGTTCTTGTCTTTCTCTTTTGGATCAATCAAGTATGTCTTATTCAGTTTTATTTTAATGGTTATTCTAGAAAATATCACTAACTTATCACAGTCTATCTTCTTATTACTCTTTATCATTGTTGCTTAGTTGCTAATCTGTGTCTGACTTTTCTGTGACCCCGTGGACTGTAGCCTGCCAGGTTCTTCCGTCCATGCCATTTCCTTCTCCAGGGGATCTTCACAATTCAGGAATCAAAACCAGGTCTCCTGCATTGGCAGGTGAATTCTTTACCACTGCGCCACCAGGAAGTCCTTTGAAGACTGTGTAAAATATCAAAATTACTTTGGAAAATTATTTGGCAGCTTTTTTTTATAATGTTTCTTTGAGACTCCATGAACTGCACATGCCAGACTTCCCTGCCCTTCACTATCTTCAACATTAAAAGTTTTCCTCCCTAGTGGCCCTGCCTAAAAGAAATGAAAGTGCATCCTCAAAATTATGTGTATAAATAACATTATAGCAGTAGACTATTCATAATAGTCTATTCACAATAGACTACAGGAGGAAATAACCTAATGCCCATGTACAGGGTAATATATTAGCAATTTTAGTATAAATTGTCATAATAGAATAGCACTCAGAGATAAAAATATGAACAGCTATATGTGGAATAACATAGAGCAATACCCCCAAAATCATTTTATGTGAAATAATTCATATATAAAATATTATATTCTTAATGATTCAATTTACATAAAATTTAAAGCTATGCAAAACAATTTCATGATGGTAGCCATCAGAACTGTAGTTGCCATAGGTTGTGGGAGTTGACCAGAACTGACAAAGAGGAAAATTTCCAAGAATTATGAGAATATCTTAAACCTTGAATGTAGAGGTGTTGGTTATATCAGTGTGTACTTTTATCAAAACTTATCAATTCATAGGCTTAAAAGCTCGATAGTTCACCTTAATTAGAAAAGCACTTATGATTTGCATTTGGCTATGAAATCCCTGCTTTGTCTTAATCATTAATATGATAAAATGAACTTTTTCTCTTGTTAGTAAGTTTTTTGAGCCAAAAATTAAAAACTTCGGTTTAAAGAATCACACTAACATTAATTTGCAGAGGAGGAAACAGAACCCCCAAAAAGCATCTGTCTCAGAGACAGTGATGAAGACTGCAGCAGTGCTCAGGAAGAAAAGGCAGACATTCTGATCCTAACTGTAATACATTTAATACTACCTCATAGCATAATTATTCAAAAATTATTTAACAGGTCCAGACAAAATTTATAAAATCAAGAAAAGTAAAATAAATTATCAGAGGTAAATTTGAACAATTCATATTCTGTAACAAAATAGAATCCTAACATTGTCTTCAAGATGATGTATCTAGACTTCATGGTTTAATCCAAAAATATACTTCAGTGTTTTTTTAAAAATAAGCCATACTATGACATGATATGCTAACTTAGCATTAGAGGCAATAAATATGTTTGGGGTGTTTTGGATGGAAAACAGTTTTACACTGCATGTGATAATGTACTATTATTAATTCAGCACAGTTACTAAGTGTCCCATATGTGACAGCAGCGTCCTGAATTATTTTTTGATGGAAATTTGAGGAATGAGTTACCATTTAGTCACTTTAAATGGCTTACTTTTTCCATCCACTTATAATTATGAGTTAGCATTATAGTCGATATTATGTTTTCATGATATAGCCTATGTTTAAAAAATCATAGAATTACAATTCTCGACTAAGCGATGAAGCTTAGGTACCAGGCCTTAGTGTTAGGAATCCATTTCCTTATCTAATAGAACTGGAGTTTTTGTTTAAGCTTAATTTACTTATTTTATTTTACCTTTTTAATGCTTTTATAAATTTAACTTAAGATTTTTGGATAAATCACAATGTCGTGTTAAAAGTGTTGAGTGTTGAGGCTCCAAATGAATCAAATCCAGTGTGCAAGTAGTGGTTCTCTGTGATTCATGAAAAGTGAAAGTGAAAGTTGCTCAGTCTGTCTGACTCTTTGAGACATCATGGACTACACAGCCCATGGAATTCTCTAGACCAGAATACTGGCATGGGTAGCTGTTCCCTTCTCCAGGGGATCTTCCCAACCCAGGGATCAAACCCAGGTCTCCCACATTGCAGGCAGATTCTTTACCAGCTGAGGCACCAAGGGAGCCCAAGAATGCTGGAATGGGTAGCCTATCCCTCTCCAGGGGATCTTCCCCTCAGGAATCAAACTGGGGTCTCCTGCATTGCAGATGGATCCTTTACCAGCTATGATTCATAAATGGATACAAAATAACAAATGTTTCCCAGATAATAAGCAGATTCAGAGCCTGATCTCTCTCTCTCCCTAGCTAACAACTTATTCTGAGATGACTAAAAGGGAAGAGCCAAAGAATAAACAGGCTTTAGTTCTGACATTCTAGACAACAGCTGTTCATAGTAATTTCCAGGCTGCATGTAATCCCAGCTGCTCTGGGTAGAATCAGATGCTAGATGCTCTCATAGTATCCTTGACACCTCTTGCTTCCTGAAACATCCTCTGTGTTTGGACAGCTCCAAATTACTATACTACTCCACCGGCCAATGCAGGAGACGTAAGAGACTTGGGTTTGATCCCTGGGTCAGGACTGTCCCCTGAAGGAGGAAATGGCAACCTACTCCAGTATTCTTGCTCCCATGGACAGAGGAGCCTGGCGGGCTACAGTCCATGGGATCGCAAAGAATTGGACACCACTGAACCAACTTGGTCATTTGGCAGGGCACCGCCTCTAAAGGGTGCTTCATATCTGGGTGTGAATTGATCCCTTTGGAACAATGTGGCTTTCAAACCTTGAGGGAAATCTATAGTTAGGAACACACTTAACACTGTGATTCACTAAACATATACATAATATCAAAATAAAAATCACAAAAAAATACTCATTACTGATACCTGTGATTTTATATTCTATTTTTTTTAAATTTTATTTTTACTTTATTCTATGTTACAATACTGTATTGTTTTGCCATACATTGACATGAATCAGCCACAGGTGTACACGAGCTCCCAATCCTGAAACCCCCTCCCACAGTCACCTGAATGTTCCATGTTTAAATAAGGACGGACTTCCAAGGTGATGCAGTGGTAAAGAATCTCCCTACCAATGCAGGAGACACAGATTCAGTCCCTGGGTGGGGAAGATGCCATGGGATGAGAAGTGGCACCTGACTCAAGTATTCTTGCCTGGGAAATCTTGTGGACAGAGGAGCCTGATGGGCTACAGTTCCTGGGTTTGCAAAGAGTCAGATACAATGGAGCACTGCATCTTCCCTCACTCCACCAATGTGGATCAACTTGCCATCTGAAAAACATTGCTTTAGAAGAAGCAGCTATATGGAGACATCATGTTCAATAAAATTTTTTAAGAATTTAAAGAAATTTCAGGTTTAGAAGAGTGAAATTTTTCCAATGCTTTGAGTACAAAGACTCTGTATATATAGTGAACTAATCAGGGATTCTTACAATGCAGAAGGTGGAAAAACGGCACTGTTGGAAATTGTCACCTGAATGTTCCATGTTTAAATAAGGACGGACTTCCAAGGTGATGCAGTGGTAAAGAATCTCCCTACCAATGCAGGAGACACAGATTCAGTCCCTGGGTGGGGAAGATGCCATGGGATGAGAAGTGGCACCTGACTCAAGTATTCTTGCCTGGGAAATCTTGTGGACAGAGGAGCCTGATGGGCTACAGTTCCTGGGTTTGCAAAGAGTCAGATACAATGGAGCACTGCATCTTCCCTCACTCCACCAATGTGGATCAACTTGCCATCTGAAAAACATTGCTTTAGAAGAAGCAGCTATATGGAGACATCATGTTCAATAAAATTTTTTAAGAATTTAAAGAAATTTCAGGTTTAGAAGAGTGAAATTTTTCCAATGCTTTGAGTACAAAGACTCTGTATATATAGTGAACTAATCAGGGATTCTTACAATGCAGAAGGTGGAAAAACGGCACTGTTGGAAATTATATACTAATGCTTTCTGCAGTACCACTGGGCATTTTATGGTCACAGTTTTTGTTTATTTCAGGATACATCATTATATAATCACAGGCTCCACCGCCTGAAAATGTTTACTTTTTATGTTAATTCATAAAAGAACATAAATGACTTTTTTAGTTTATTACAGTATATCTTCTACTTTTTCCTTTTTTCTTGTAAGAAAAATTCACTTTAGTGTGGTACTTTGGAATAACATGTTTAGGGTTGGATGAATTCAGATAAGTGTGTATACATACACACAGACCCCTCAGCTTTGTTCTCTGCTTCCAGCCACTGTCAGCTCAGCTCCCCAGCTGGACACACTGTTTCCACTTCCTACCCAAGCGTTAGGTCTAGGCTAAGGGCATGAGGCCAGAATTCCCCATGGAGATAACTATCCATGAAAATTCCCTTGGAAAGGCAGCTTGCACTGCTCAGCAAGTCCAACACAAGCAGACTTTCCTCCAGTATCAGAACACATATGCTCTCCGATGAGCACCCCAGGAACTATGGCTTGTGTAGGGGGTCAAGCTGTATGAAAAATATGAAACCTTAAAAGCTAGACTCACAGCAATCCAGTGAGATGCATATACTTTGAAAGGCAAAGTCAGATCTATCTCACGCAGAGCAGAAGATCACTGAAAGGACTGGCAGGTGGAATTGTCTATTATTTCTGTTAGAACTGTGTTTGCCTCAGCTGAGAACAACATCACAAGACAGATATTTCAGTAGTGCAAGCAAATGGAAACTGGGTTTCTCATTACAATAAGAACTCCATAGACAGTTTAAAGCTGGTTTTGCAGGGCTTAGCCACACAGCTAGATACCTGGTCTTTAACTCTTCATTCCACTGTCCTTAACACATTGGCCTTTGTCCTCATTCTTAGAGCTGTGTGGTTTAAAGGTGACATAGGCTCAGGCCTTACATTCACACATAGGCAGAAAAGAAAGAAAGGCAAAAAGGTTAAGAGGAAAAGTACCTTCTCCAGGGAGGCTATGTAGATGCTCTCCTCAAGGATTTTTTTCAGAGATTGTTTTGAACAGAACATGGCCATTCCCTTGCTGCTAGAGAAAATCAGAAATCAAGTATTTTCAGTAGTGCATGTTTTTGCCTTGTATTAAAAAAAGTAAAATGAAAACTTTTACATGACAGTCTCTCTCCCCATTCCTTTCCTTTTTCTGAGAGCATAGAGCTGAAGTCAGTTAAATAAGTTGCACATATGATATGACTTTATTCTAATTCATTTGTGAATATCTGAGAAGGGAATGTGAAAGAGAATTAAAATTTATTGAGTACCTTGTATGTGCTAGGCATATTGTTATGCCTTTTGTGGCTTAGGTGACCTGTTGCCAAGTTAGCAGCAGGGCTACATTTTTTACTTTATTGACTAACTGTGCTACTGTCACAAAGGGACAGCCTGGGGGTAAATGCATCTTCTTGCTCCTGTTTCCTGAATCCCAAGTGAACAGGGTGTTGTCATAGCCCCATGCCAGGCACAGCTTTGGCACAAGTCCCAGAGTCACCATGTGGCTACCACAGCCCTCAAACTCTTTCCATTCTGGCATAGTATAAGCAAGATCTGTTCTGAATTGGAGAGGGAGTTCTACATTGTTCCCCAGCAGAAGAGATGGTGGAAAACAAATAAATTTCACTGATATTATAAAAGTATAGCTTGCAAATTTCATCACAAAGGAATTTAGGCTCATTTCAGATACTGTTCCTTTAACACAAGCTCTGGAATAATTTTCACCGTGCTCCACAGTGGCCTGCAAAGAATAATAGGGCTTCCCTTTTACATAATGCACAATTATTTAAAGCTATGTTATCTCTGGAAAGAATGAAACTTTGATTCATGAAAATACACAAGAAACGGCTTGAGTTTAAAAATAGATTGGATTCAGCACAGATATGCAAAACAAGTGCTAGAGTATTTACATCTCACCTCCTTTAAGAAAACAACCAGGGTGGCTCTCACAGTCGTTTGAAAAGCTGAGTCTGTCAGCCCATTATTACTTAGTTACTGCTACACTGCCTCTGTTACCTGTAGTGATCGTTTCTCCTGGCAGCAGCGTATACTGTTTCATCAAATGAGAGGGGAAATGACATTCATCCTTCTTCCTTGTGCTTAATGCCTATTGAGAACAATCATATGGGAGGAAGTAGAGAAATGAGCTATAGAAAGTCATTCCCTCTGCGATTTTCCACAGAACTAAAGAGTATCTGCATCCAGGTGAAATGGGGCACTCTGTGTTAGTGGTCACGAATAAGAAGTGGGGAAACAATCATGGGGTACCTCTAGACCCACACACATGCCTTTTAAGGCTATGAAAATCAGCTGAAAGAGCAGAAAACCCTAACCATGAATTTTGCTATCAAGATCAAAAATATAGGAGAAGCTAGGGATTTTTTTCCCTTGATGTTCTATGCGTATGACATTTTATTCTGTGCTCCCCAAACTGAGGAAAAATGGTGGAAGCAAGAATTATTTACAAAGTCACAGTTTATTTCTTCTCAAGGCTCTTAGCATACTTTTATTTTTTTATAGGAAATAGGTATTCTTATTATTAATACTTCCATTCTACAGCAGAATAAACTAAAATTATAAATGGTAAAGAAATGTGTGCATGGTCTCAAGAAAATGAACACCAGAGTTGAAATACTTACACAGATTAAACTAGTTCTAGAAGCCATTTTCCCTCCTCTATATCATGCTGGCATATAGGAAAAGCTAGACTCATCAATTTGTTCATTATAACCAATTGTAAGAGTTGTGATTGCAAAGTGACACTCCTATAGCAAAGTGTGTGGTGATACATCGTCTTACAGCCTAGAGTTGGGGTCACAATAAATAAGCTTGAAGGTCATTTTGAAGAGTGACCAGGATGGGGAAGAATCTGGACATTGTGATATAACAAAAGTCAAATAAAGGGAGAAGTAGAGGAGTCCCAATCAAGAAGACTGATGAGCATCTTCAGTGGAAGAGGGCTTATACAGGACAGAAAGACTGCACACATTCTGAGGATGAATGTGTAACTATTAGAAAAAGGAAAATGTCAGCCCACCACAAGAAATGATTTATTGTAATTTGATTAATATTTCCAAACCTGACAGGTTCATGATACGGTGCTGACACAGAGGTTTAACAATCCTGTCTGAGAGACTGAAGGGGAACTTTTGTAATGGGCAGAGCATAGGATGAGTAGACCTCCTTGGCGCACCCAACATTATTCTTTGATTCTGTGATTATAATTCTGTAGGAGCAAGGAGCAGTACATGACTTTTAGCTTTGGATGTACAAGTATCATTGGTATCAACAGTTCCAAAGCAAAAAGAGATGATGCACAGAAATGAGCATGAAAAAGAACATGAGTAAAAATGATCTAGTCTGGAAGGCATGTCATAAATGAGATTATGACCTAAATCATATCCCTTATGATTATACAGGGGAAGTGAGAAATAGATCTAAGGGACAGATCTGATAGAATGCCTGATGAAATATGGATGGAGATTCATGACACTGTACAGGAGACAGGGAGCAAGATCATCCCCAAGAAAAAGGAATGCAAAAAAGCAAAATGGCTGTCTGAGGAGGCCTTACAAATAGCTGTGAAAAGAAGAGAAGTGAAAAGCAAAGGAGAAAAGATATACGCATTTGAATGCAGAGTTCCAAAGAATAGCAAGGAGAAATAAGAGCCTTCCTCAGTGATCAGTGCAAAACCAATAGTATAGGAAAGACTAGAGACCTTTTCAAGAAAATTAGAGATACCAAGGGAACATTTCATGTAAAGATGGGCTCAATAAAGGAGAGAAATGGTATGGACCTAACAGAAGCAGAAGATATTAAGAAGAGGTGGCAAGAATACACAGAAGAACTGTACAAAAAGTACAAAAAAGATCTTCACAACCCAGATAATCATAATGGTGTGATCACTCACACAGAGCCAGACATCCTGGGATGTGAAGTCAAATGGGACTTGGAAGTATCACTAAGAACAAAGCTAGTGGATGTGATAGAATTTCAGCAGAGCTATTTCAAATCCTGAAAGATGATGCTATGAAAGTTCTGTACTCAATATGTCAGCAAATTTGGAAAACTCAGCAGTGGCTACAGGACTGGAAAAGATCAGGTTTCATTTCAGTCCCTAAGAAAGGCAATGCCAAAGAATGCTCAGACTACCACACAACTGTACTCATCTCTTACACTAGTAAAGTAATACTCAAAATTCTCCAAGTCAGGTTTCAGCAATACATGAACAGTGAACTTCCAGATGTTCGAGTTGGTTTTAGAAAAGGCAGAGGAACCAGAGATCAAATTGCCAACATCTGCTGGATCATCAAAAAAGCAACAGAGTTCCAGAAAAGCATCTATTTCTGCTTTATTGACTGTACCAAAGCCTTTGATTGTGTGGATCACAACAAACTGTGGAAAATTCTAAAAGAGATGGGAATACCAGACCACCTGACTTGCCTCTTGAAAAATCCATATGCAGGTCAGGAAGCAACAGTTAGAACTTGATATGGAACAACAGACTGGTTCCAAATAGGAAAAGGAGTACATTACGGCTGTATATTGTCACTCTGCTTATTTAACTTATATGCAGAGTACATCATGAGAAACAATCGGCTGGTAAAGCACAAGCTGGAATCAAGATTGCCGGGAGAAATATCAATAACTTCAGATACGCAGATGACACCACCCTTATGGTAGAAAGTGAAGAAGAACTAAAGAGCCTCTTGATGAAGGTGAAAGAGAAGAGTGGAAAAGTTGGCTTAAAGTTCAACATTCTTAAAACTAACATCATGGTATCTGGTCCTATCACTTCATGGGAAATAGATGGGGAAACAGTGGAAATAGTGTCAGACTTTATTTTGGGGGGCTCCAAAATCACTGCAGATGGTGACTGCAGCCTTGAAATTAAAACTTCCAATTCCTTGGAAGAAAAGTTATAACCAACCTAGCCAGCATATTAAAAAGCAGAGACATTACTTTGCCAACAAAGGTCCATCTAGTCAAGGCTCTGGTTTTTCCGGTAGTCATGCATGGATTTGAGAGTTGGACTATAATAAAAGCTGAGCACAGAAGAATTGATGCTTTTGAACTGTGGTTTTGGAGAAGACTCTTGAGAGTCCATTGGACAACAAGGACATCCAGTGCATACATCCTAAGGAAATCAGTCCTAAGTGTTCATTGGTAGAACTGATGCTGAAGCTGAAACTCCAATACTTTGGCCACCAGATGTGAAGAACTGACTCATTGGAAAAGACCCTGATGCTGGGAAAGATTGAAGGCAAGAGTAAACGGGGACAGCAGAGGATGAGATGGTTGGGTGGCATCACTGTCTCAATGGACATGAGTTTGAGTAGACTCTGGGAGTTGGTGATGGACAGGAGGTCTGGCATGCTGCAGTCCATGGGGTCACAAAGAGATGGACATGACCGAGCGACTGAACTGACCTGAGCTGAACTGAAAGATGTTTCCTTCGTACATCTATTCTAAATGAAAGGTGGGGAAAGAAACAGAATGGGGAATGACAAGATTAGAGAATTAGATTGTACAATTAGATTATAGAATTGAAATAGAATAGATTTTAGGGTTCCTTGAGCTTAGTGATTAAGCCTTATTCTTCTACTTGTCCAGTGCAATGTCTACCACGTATCTTTGCACAGAGACGATACTGTATACTTATTGGACCTCTCAGAAAAGGAGATAAAACCTAACAAAAGACAGTATTTAAACAAATGGAGGTAAATTAGAGAAATTATGTGCAAAAGAAAACATTTTATTCTATGTACACTCTACCCATGGTAGAGGTCAACAAATGCCTGCTGGAAAATAAGCTTATTTTGTTCTTAGAAAAATAGATGCCATGGAATCTTTGATATAAACAAATATGAAAGAGACTGAAGGAAACCAGTATATCTGAACAAGCATGTATGTCTGCTATATGAAAGAAACTGCATAGCATAGAAACATGCTTTTTTCTTGAACAAGACCCAATCCTCTGGGAATTCCATTTCCACAGAGTGCTTGACTGGGCTGAAGATTCAAATTCCTCAAGTGTTTGTTTTCATGCATTGTTCACATGAGCCTGCTATACAGACCTAAGATGACTGGGCTAAGGTTAGATTTCTAAGGCAGAGGTTTCTATCTGTGTCCTGGTCAGAGGTCTATATGGTGGAATGATAGACCTCCAAAAACTATCTTTACTGATGATTAGCCAAATAGATCAGCTTTAAGACTATTGGATTTAGGCAAATGAAAATACAGAATTCCCAACCAAATTTGAATTTCAGATAGATAACAGGATTGTTTAGCATAAGTATGTCACAAATATTGCATGAGCTGTGTTTATACAAAAATATAATGAATGTTTATTAGAATTAAATTTCACTGAGTGTCCTATATTTTATCTAGCAACTCTAGTCAGATTGGAGTTCAAGACAGAAAGGTTCATAATAATAGAGAACAAAAAACCAGAAGTAATAGAAGAAAAGATGGAAACAAGAAAATGGATGGAATTCGTAAGTAGGAGGCAACAAGTAACTGACTGCTGGAGGAACTAAAAGATGATCCAACCACTAGAGCTGCTGCTTTGTGAAAAGGATGCTATGTACCCCTAAGAACATCCCAGTTCCTTAGGAACTCCAAATATGCTCTGTTGAAACTGTTGCTTGCGTTTGCTACTTTTTCATGATTTTCTGGAAAAAAATCCCACTGAGGGAATTGACTGCATTTCTACCATTGATAATCTAAAAGCTACAGGCACTGTTATTAACATGTTTTATGATACTGTTTAATTAGTAAGTTGTGTCTGACTGTTTTGTGATCCCGTGGATTGTAGTCCATCAGGCTCCTCTGTCTATGGGATTTCCCAGGTAAGACTATTGGAGTAAGTTGCCGTTTCCTTCTCTAGGGGATCTTCCCAATTCAGGGATTGCACCTGTGTCTGCATTGCAGGTGGGTTCTATATCACTGAGCCACCAGGGAAGCCCCGACTTATTAGCATAGTCATTAATTTCCCCTATTTATTACCGTTAACATCTTGACTTTAACTAGAATAGTAATGTACTTCTGTGATCTAAATCAACCACAGCAATCTGGTTCCCTGTTTCCCGGTCTCCCCCAGAGGGAAAGGGCAGATGCCACTAGTGTTTTTCCTCTCACCACATTTTTCTTGCCTCAGATAAGAACAGATACTTTCATGTGATGCAACAGACATAAATAATGAAAGCTAACATGCTAAATGACAGAATCATTGAGCAACTGAAGCAGTACCAGCAAACACCTTCTAATGATTACAGCTTGTTATATAAGAAAAGCAAACCCTTACTTGTTTAAGCCACTATAAATTGAAGTTTCAGTGACTTTCAGCTGTATACAATCCTAAATGATAAATCAACCAAAGGAATCATCTTAGGATCCACTGAAGATACTATACTTCCTGACTTCATAAATCTTTTTAGAATTGCTCCTACATGTAATTTCTTCTCATTCTTCTCTTATCTGAATTTCATCTTTTGTTAAACATTATCTCCTTTCTGAGAGATTATATTACCTTACTGGAAACTTTTATATTACACCCAGGGAATGCAACCCTCTGTTGTTTTGTTGTTTTATTTTTATCTTGTTATATATTCACTATATCCCTTTATGGATGCTAAATCTCTGGAGGGCAAACAATACACTCATATATCTTTATGTTTAGTGTCTAAGGAAGAGTTTTCTATATATTATTGATAAATATTTCTCTTGACAATGAGAGCAATAATAATGTTGTTAGAGGATATTTGAGGGGGAGGGGATTTGGTAAGATCTCTAGCCATGGGTTCTAATGTAGAGACTTAGATTAGATGAATTTGCCAAATCAGGCATAACCTGAGAGAGAACCAAGAAGGACAGAAAATTAGCAGGTTTTGTTACTTGAGCAAGTTACTTAATACCTGTGAGCTTCATTTTTCTTCTGTAAAATATAGTGTTAAGATGAAGATCAGAAATAATGTTGGTAATTATTAATACATCCACAGTGACTGTTACAGGATAGGCATTATAATTCAGCTTTAATCTCCTAATACATATGGCAACCAAATTAACTTTTTGCAGTGTTGAGATAAGATAAATTTGCATAGTTTCCTTAACAAAATGGCTGCAAAGAAAGAAGAAACAATACATTTAAAATGCACTGGACTAGTAAACCAAAGATCTAGCTCTAACTCTAATTTGATGCCAAAC
>SJYC01111009.1:0-12983 GCA_006408675.1 Madoqua kirkii | reverse complement strand
ATTGAGAAGGAAAACTATAGACTTGAAAATCAGCATTGGATGCAAATTTATTCATAGCTTGAAAAAATCTTGTCCAAATTTTAATCATATTGAGTGATTTAGTAAAATTTTAGCAATTAAGAAAGTGTTCAATGACAAAATGAGCTAGATTTTAATTAAATGGAAATGAGATGAAATTAAAACAGAAAACTCATTTCTTTGAATGAAATGCAAAAGCATTTACATGCACAAAATGCTGGTACTATTTCATCTTCTAAGAGACACTTATGAAAAAATGTAACCACATTTAGAAGTACTGTCAATACTTCATACCTATAGTGTTAGACTGGAAGAGATAGGAGCCAACAGTTTTACCTGGTACTGTTGCTGTTCAGCCGCCAGCAACCCCATGGACAGCAGCACATCAGGCTTCCCTGTCCTTCACTGTTTCCATTAGCTCAAACTCATTGATTCAGTGATATCATCCAACCATCTTATTCTCTGTCACCCATTTATCCTCCTGTCCTCAATCTTCTCTAGTATCAGGGTCTTTTCTAATGAGGTGGCTCTTCCCATCAGGTGACCAAAGTATTGTAGCTTCATCTTTGATATCAGTCTTTCCAATGAATATTCAGTGTTGATTTCCTTGAGGATTGACTGCTTTGATTTCATTTCTGTCCAGGGGACTCTCAAGAGTCTTCTGCAGCATCACAGTTTGAAAACATCATTTTTTCAGTGCCCAGCCTTCTTTATGGGCCTACTCTCAATCCGTACATGTCTCCTGGGGAAAGCATAGCTTGAATTATATGGACATTTGCCAGGAAAGTAATGTCTCTGCTTTTTAATACACTATATATGTTTGTCATGGCTTTTCTTCCGAAGAGCAAGTGTCTTTTGATTTCATGGCTGCAGTCACCATTTGCAGTGATTTTGGAGACCAAGAAAATAAAATCTGCCACTGTTTCCTTTTTCTCACCAAGTATTTTCCATGAAGTGATGGGACCAGATGCCATGATCTCAGTTTTCTGAATGTTGAGTTTTAAGCCAGCGTTTTCACCCTCTTCTTTCACCTTCATCAAGAGGCTCTTTAGTTCCTCTTTACTTTCTGCCATTAGAGTGGTATCATCTACATTTCTGAAGCTATTGATATTTCTCCCAGTAATCTTGATTCCAGCTTGTGAGTCATCCAGCTGTGCATTTTGCATGATGTACTCTACATAGAAGTTAAATAAGCAAGATGACAAAATACAGCCTTGATGTACTCCTTTCTCTATTTTGAATCAGCCAATTGTACCGTATCCAGTTCTAACTGTTGATACTTGACCTACATACAGGTTTCTCAGGATTCAGGTAAGGTGGTCTTGTATTCCCATCTCTTTAAGAATTTTCCACAGTTTGTAGTGATTCACAGTCAAAAGCTTTTGTGTAGTCAAGGAAGCAGAAATAAATCTTTTTCTGGAATTTCCTTGCTTTTTCTATGATCCAAGAGATGTTGGCAATTTGATCTCTGGTTCCATTGCATATCCTAAATCCAGCATGTACATTTGGAAGTTCTCAGTTCACATATTGCTGAGGCCCAAGTTGAGGGATTTTGAGCATTAACTTGCTAGCATGTGAAATGAGTACAATTGTACAAAATTTTGAACATCCTTTGATGTTGCCCTTTTTTGGGATTGGAAAGAAAATGGACATTTTCCAGTCCCCTGGACATTTCTGACTTTTTCAGATTTGTTGGCACATTGAGTATAGCACTTTCACAGCATCATATTTTAGGATTTGAAATAGCTCACCTTGAATTCCATCACTTCCACTAGCCTTGTTTGTAGTAATGCTTCCTAAGGCTCACTTGACTTCACATTCCAGGAAGTCTGGCTCTAGATGTGTGACCACACCATTGTGGTAGTCTGGGTCATTAACACCTTTTTGTACAGTTCTTCTATGTATTCTTGCCACATCTTGTTAATGTCTTTTGCTTATATTAGGTTGTGGCATACTATGAGTGAACTGTCAAATTTATGCTTTGATTGAAAAGATGTAAATTTAGGACAAAAAAAAAACCTATTAATACTAGCTATCATTTTGTTTCTAAAATGCATAGACATCTGATCATGACTTTTTGTTTATTTTTGGTGATGGGTAAGGTGAGGAAGAAAGTGCAAAGGAGCTCAACCCAGTACTCTGTGGCAACATAGAGGTGTATGATGGGGTGGGTGGGAAGGGAGATCTTAGAGGGAGGGGGAGATATACACACACACACACACACACACACGCACACACACACACACACTTGTGGCTGATTCGTGTTGTTGTATGGCAGAAATGAACACAGCATTGTAAAGCAATTTTCCTCCAATTAATTGAGGTGGTATATTGAAATATATAGTTTACCCATAACCTACAAACAATATAGTCATGCAAAATTGCATTTGTCTGAAAGGCATAAAGTGTTAACTCTGCCAGATCTCTTTCCCACCTTGAGTCAGCAGGCCTCTCTGGAGAAGAGTCTTTATAGTGAAGGAAATTTGTAACTCCAGTGCATTCGGCATTTCCTCTCTAAGATGATCATTCCATCTTCTTGATGGAATTCTCCCTCATTTTCCCAGATGGAATAAATTGCTTGTATTTTAAACTACTGGAGCAGATCTAATCTGTGCTAAACATCTGGCTCTTGTCGTGAAGTATTTATGTGCATGTCCTATGGCCCATACTAGATTGTAAACCCTTTGAAAGATCTGCTATATACATTTATTCTTTCAACTCTACTCCAAGCGTTTCCAGGCCAATGTCTTTAACAGAGGAAATAAATGATAAGAGCAAATAAATAACATTGTCTGATGAGTTAATTATGTCACCTGAGCCTCTAGCTTTGCTAGAACTCTAACAGTGGTAATTAGTATGAGGTTCATTGACTCCTACAAGGTCTACGAGTTATCTTTCATAGTATTCATGAATCTTAGTTCTATCTATCCATATATCTACCTATGTTAATTGGTCTTATAAGATGAATAATCTATGACTTTCATCAGAAGGTCAAAAAGAATTAAGAATTATTGCTTCTTTTTATTGTAGACTTTCATCCAACAGTTCATGATTTTGGTTCTACATTAGACAGTTTTTTAAAAAACAATATACGAGTAGCACTTCAAAATCTATTATATAATTTATCTGGGCTGAATTTTAAGTATAAATATGTTTTAAAATTCCCTAGAAGTTTCTAAAGAATCTAATGCAGTTTGTCCTTAATCTCAGAACTGCTTTTATCTTTGGATATCAGAACTCTCATGGGTTAGCCTACTACAGCAATGTCCATTCTGCAGAAATTCTGACCATTCCTACAAGTATTATTCACCTAGGGTATGCTCTTAAGTCAGGACTTAATCAGGGAGCTCTGTGTCTCAGATTCCAAAACACTCCCTTTAGTTATTTAAAATTTCTACCATTATTCTCAATGCTCTGTTATTCTTTTTATTTTAGCAGGGAACACAACATATTAATACTTTCTTAATATCAGCTATGTACCTAAAGAAAGAAAACACATTCACTGCAGTTCTCAGGGGAATATGTCCATATATGACCACATGTAAGCCCAAAACAACCTTGGAACAAACAGGGCTAGTGATAATTATAACAGCACCTTCAGATAGCTGGTGTTACAACCTAGGCAAGAGCAGCCTTTTGTCCAACGAGTTTGATTTCATGACTTACAAGGAGACTCAATGATTGATTTCCTTCCTTCTCTTTCCTCTGCTTTAAGAATCAGCAGCATTTGGATTTGAAATAGATTTCTGGGACATTGTCAGATATCTTCTGGATATTTTTTGTGACTACAGTGTTTATCTCAATTTATCATTTCATATAATTAAGCAGCACATTGCACATCTGATTCTTTGAGAGATAATTATTCACTGCATGGATCATACAGACTCTTTGCTTTTCTTCATTTCTGAAGCAACCTCCTTAGACCTTTCACTCATTATTAGCAATTCTGTCACACTGTGAGATGTAGAGAAGAGAAAAGAGATTCAGATCTTAGTGTTTTTCTTTCTCACATTTTCTTCTTGGCAGAGAGGTAGAGAGGTCAGATTTCACGGCTCAAGTTTAATTTAGATGTACACAGATGCCCATAGATATATAATATCTTTATACTGTCCTAGTCCAAAAGATACATAGATGTTCAAAAGGTTAGTTTACTTCCTAAACATTTTTCAAATTATATTTTTCTTCTTTAACTGAAAATGGAAAGTGATCATCATTTATACTTTTATTGTCCCTGAATGACCCTTTTGATGCTAAAAGTGATCTCAGTGACAGCCTATATGACCATGATGAGCTGACCAACATAAGAGATAGCCAGAAGGTGGGGGGGGGGGGGGGAGGAAATTCTAAGGTTCTACATTTAAGAAGGAGTAATTGTTGCAAGCAGAGGCTAAAGAATGAGTGGTTAAAATGTGACCAAAATGTGTTTGTGAATAGAGAAAAATCACAAAATAGTAGAAATTTCTGTATTTGTAAGTCTGTTGGTAGTTCTGACAGAGCACCCACAGGATGCCGGGTGTTAATCAGCATCAACCTAAATGGGTTGTGAACAACAGCAGGATGTGAGCAGCACTAGCAACCTTTACATTCATTAAAAACCAAAGTCATTGGGAGTGCAGGTCCAGTTTCATTATGAAATATACAGATCCCAGGGGAAAGATGATTAATACTCGTGTTGATGTACGGCAAAACCAATACCATATTGTAAAATAATTAACCTCCAACTAAAATAAATAAATTTGTATTTTTTAAAAAAATAAAAATAAAGCTCATTGGTAAAGCATGTTGGCCTTCCGATCAGTCTTTCATCTGGAGATGTTGACCTATACTGTAAGTTTTAGCAGAATACTATATCACAAAAATCTAAGATATAGTTTCCAGAGTCAGACAGCCCAGAGTTCAAGTCCAAACTCTCCCACTTATTAGCTATTTCATTCTGATATGTCTTTTACCTCGGTAAGCTGGGCACAAATAAGAATTGATATCTATTCAGTTCAGTTCAGTCTCTCAGTCGTGTCTGACTCTGCAACCCCATGGACTAAAGCCCACCAGGATTCCCTGTCCATAGCCAACTCCTGGAGTTTACTCAGATTCATGTTCATTGAGTCGGTAATGCCATCCAACCATCTCATTCTCTGTCATCCCATTCTCCTCCTGCCTTCAATCTTTCCTAGCATCAGGGTCTTTTCAAATGAGTCAGTTCTTCCCATCAGGTGGCCAAAGTATTGGAGTTTCAGCTTCAGCATCAGTCCTTCCAGTGAACACCCAGGACTGATCTCCTTTAGGATGGACTGGGTGGATCTCCTTGCAGTCTAAGGGACTCTCAAGAGTCTTCTCCAACACCACAGTTCAAAAGCATCAATTCTTCAGCACTCAGCTTTCTTTATAGTCCAACTCTCACATTCATATGTGACTACTGCAAAAATCATAGCCTTGACTAGATGGACATTTTTTGGCAAAGTAATGTCTTTGTTTTTTAATATGCTATCTAGGTTGGTCATAACCTTTCTTCCAAGGAGAAAGCGTCTTTTAATTTCGTGGCTGCAGTCACCATCTTCAGTGATATCTATTAGTTTTCATTATTATTAAAGTGAAGTTGCTCAGTCGTGTCCGACTCTTTGCAACCCCATGGACTGTAGCCCACCAAGCTCCTCCGTCCATGGGATTCTCCAGGCAAGAATACTGGAGTGGGTTGCCATTAAAACAGCCATCAAAAACAATACTTACTAAGCATCAAATGTTACCTTAGGCACTAAGTTAATTAATGCACCTAACTCCTTACCTCTACAATTAATGCACCTAACTCCTTACCTCTCCAACCGGTCCATCATAATAAAGTGGGTAAGTTTTCATAATTTGGAGATTTTGACTTGAGACTGAACCCCACCAATTGCTCCTTTATGACTTGGAGCAAACTATCTTGCCACTTTAAAATCTCAATTACTTCATTTTTTAAATAGAGGTAATAATACTTACATAACAGTTCTGTAAGAATTAGGTGGTGATAAGATGTATGGCAAAACCAATACAATATTGTAATTAACCTCCAATTAAAATAAATAAATTCACATTTTTAGAAAAGATAACATATGCTATGTGGTTAATGACATGCCTGCCATGAAATGGATTCACAAAATAATGAGGCCTTCTTACCTTTTGCAATCTTTCATCCCCTAAGTGACAAGGTTGATGTGGAGAGTGGAAAGGCACGTTCTGGCACAAGCATGAGCATTGAATAAGTGCACACATTAAAGTCAGATTGAATGCATGTGTGCATGGTCAGATAGCAGAATCAGAGTAGAACAATGAATGATTAAACCAGCATTGAATTTGACATTTTAGACATAGAAAGGTCAAGAAACATTCACTATTAATGGATGAGATGATTTTAAAGTATTTATTAAGAAAATGTAGGGGAAGACTAATTTCTAGAGGCTTCCAAGAATCTTACAAATTTTTTTTTTCTAAACTAAAAGCTAACCATCTTATAACTATATCTCTGATTGTCTGGTTTAGAAGATTTGGCTATTTTATAACATCTAGTACTGAAAGCCTATGTAGAGGTCCAATGAATGTGAAAGACTTATTTTGTTGCTATTATTATAAATATAACCATGAGAAAATTAATAGGCTGGGTCTATTACATTGGACTTTTCATGATGGTGTGTATCTTGCTTAATTAATGTCCCATTGTCTTCAACACAGTTAGTGTTTCAAAATGGTATTGATTGAGAATTGAATTGAATTGAATTGAGCATGAAGCATTGTATTTGTATTTACTCTTTTCTTCTCAAGATTAATTTTTAAAATCAAATCTCCTTTTTGATGGACTGAGTGTCCAACAAAATGGTTAAATACACAAATCATTAGGCTGAGAAGAGAAGTGCCTCCACAAGTCCTACAGCCTAATTTAACTTGTCACTGATGCATCTTAGACATGAGATATGACATCCAATTTTCAAGAAAGCAAAATGCCTGCACTGTTTTGTCAATTACTATAAAGAGTGGCAACTTGCAAATATGGAGAAGGACATGGTAACTCACTCCAGTGTTCTTGCCTAGAGAATCCCAGGGACAGGGGAGCCTGGTGGGCTGCTGTCTATTGGATTGCACAGAGTTGGACATGACTGAAGTGACTTAGCAGCAAGAGAAAGAAAAGTAAAATATCTCTGGTGCTTGTTTTCTGAGATCCATTCTTTTCCCCCTGTCAATAATAACATTTCTGTCAGATTACATAAATACAGCTTGCTATAATCAGTATCTGCCCTGTATGAACATGCTTTTAGGAATGGGCAGTGACTGTAACATTTGTTATTCAACCCTCCAATTTTCCTTCAATTGAATAACAACTTTTATTTGTAACAGTAGCATTGATTTTGTTCCAACATCTTTTCTCAAGATGGAGGAGGATTGGGCTCCTGGGGTCCTTACACTGCTTTTCCAGCTAGGAATTATTTTCTAATAATATAGGCAGGTAGAGATTTCTTTCCAAGGGCAAAGCATTAACCCCCAACACTTGTCTTCCTGGGGCCCTTCACTGAGTTCTGAGTGCTCTTGCTGAGTCAACTTCGGGAAAAGAATCAGGTCTCTTTGTATTCAATAGATGTGCTTGGCATATGAGAGGAAAGATCACATCATCAAGGGCATTGGATATATATTTTTGCAAACCATAGTTAAGAGTTATGACAGAAGTGAGACAAAGGGCCTTGGTTGTTTCTTAGAGAAATTATCTCAAGAAGACATAGATTCAGAGAGGAGGGGACAGTTTATCCCCCTCTTGGCTGGTGTGGTAATTAAAAAAAAAAAAAGGCCTTGGCAAAGTGTTCTTCTAATTTCTCTCTTCCATGGAAACAATACTCAAGAATGATCATATAGTGTCTGACATATACTTAATGTGGGAAGGCAAAAATATTAGAGTTTGTCCTATTACAGAGTGTTTTCTAGAAAAATACATTCATAGCCCTAGTATGGGGTATAATTAATGCTTTTTTAAAACGTTCATAAGGTTTTTTTAAAAATCAAATTTTTAGAAGCATACAATGTCTTCTTTAAACCCAAGTCCTCTTCCCAGAGGCTAGTTTGTTAAAAACTGAAGTATAGTTGATTTCCAATATTATGTTAGTTTCAGGTATACAGCACAATGATTCAGATTTATGTATATATGAATACAGATTCTTTTCACTTATAGGTTTAGATTGTTACAAAATACAGAGTGTAGTACCCTGTGCTATACAGTGGGTATTTGTTGGTTATCTATTTTATGTATAGTATTCTATATATCTTAATCCTAAAGGAAATCAACTCTGAATATTCATTGGAAGTCCAAATAGTCATCGGACTGATCCTGAAACTGAAGCTCCAATACTTCGGCCACTTGAAGTAAACAATTGATTCATCGAATGAGACCCTGATGCTGGGAAAGATTAAAAGCAGGAGGAGAAGCGGACAACAGAGAATGAGATGGTTGGATAGCATCACCAACTTAATGGACATAAGTTTGAGCAAACTCTAGGAGATGGTAAAGGACAGGGAAGCCTGGCATCCTGCAGTCCATGGGATTGTAAAGAGTAAGACACGATTTAGTGACTAAACAACAGCATATGTTAATCCCAACTTTCTAATTTATCTCTTCATCCACTGTCCTATCCCCTTTGGTAACCATAAGTTTGTCTTCTATGTCTGTGAGTCTCCATTTTGTTAATAAATCCATTAGTCTCTTTTTTTAAGATTCCATAAATAAGAGATATCATATGATTTTTTTCTTTGTTTGGTTTACTTGACTTAATATGATAATCTCTAGGACCATCTTTTGCTGCAAATGGCATTGTTTCACTCTTTTTTTATAGCTGAATAATTTCCATTATGTATGTATGTATATATATATATATATATATAAAACATCTTTATATATATTATATCTTCATATATATTATATATAAATATATGTATTTCATATATATGTTACATCTTATTTTTCAGTTCCTCTGTTGATGAATATTTAGGCTGCTTCCATGTCCTGGCCATTGTAAATAGTGCTACAAAGAACATCAGGGTACATATATCTTTTCAAATTATAGTTTTATCTGGATATAGGCCCAGGGGAGGAGAAAGAACTGGCAACCCACTCCAGTTTTCTTGCCTGGAGAATCCCAGGGATAGGGGAGCCTGATTGGCTGCCGTCCATGGAGTCACACAGAGTCAGACACGACTGAAGTGACTCAGCAATAGCAGGCCCAGGGGTGGGATTGCAGAATCAATAACTAGCTCTCAGAGTGTACATTTAACATCTCAACAGGTATAAAAAGTTGATGACAGGACTGCCTGGGATAGATTTTATGCTTTTCTAAAAATAGTGAAGATAATAATCATTCATTGAAATAGTTATTCTGTGTCAGTCTCAGGCTAAACAGTTCACACAAGTAACTCATTTAATCCTTCTAGCTACAGAATGAGGGAGATAGGGCCACTTTTTTGAGATGGAGAAAGAACAATTAAAGTGATTTAGAGAAGTTCCCACAGTTTAAAAAGGACATGGAAGCAACCTAGATGTCCATCAACAGATGAATGGATAAAGAAGATGTGGTACCTATATACAATGGAATACTAATCAGTCTTGAAAAAGAATCAATTGGAGTCAGTTCTAGTGAGTAGAATGAACCTAGATTCTGTTATACAGAGTGAAGTAAGTCAAAAAGAGAAAAACAAATATAGTATTTAATATATTAACAGATATACAGATGATACCACCCTTATGGCAGAAAGTGAAGAGGAACTAAAATGCCCCTTGATGAGACTGAAGGAGGAGAGTGAAAAAGTTGACTTAAAGCTCAGCATTCAGAAAATGAAGATCATGGCATCCTGTCCCATCACTTCATTGGAAATAGATGGGGAAACAGTGGAAACAGTGGCAGAACTTATTTTGGGGGGCTCCAAAATCACTGCAGATAGTGATTGCAGCCATGAAATTAAAAGACACTTACTCCTTGGAAGGAAAGTTATGACCAACCTAGATAGCATATTCAAAAGCAGAGACATTACTTTGCCAACAAAGGTCCATCTAGTCGAGGCTATGGTTTTTCCAGTAGTCATGTATGGATGTGAGAGTTGGACTGTGAAGAAAGCTGAGCACTGAAGAATTGATGCTTTTGAACTGTGGTGTTGGAGAAGACTCTTGAGAGTCCCTCAGACTGCAAGGAGATCCAACCAGTCCATTCTGAAGGAGATCATCCCTGGGATTTCTTTGGAAGGAATGATGCTAAAGCTGAAACTCCAATACTTTGGCCACCTCATGTGAAGAGCTGACTTATCGGAAAAGACCCTGATGCTGGGAGGGACTGGGGGCAGGAAGAGACGGGGACAACAGAGGATGAGATGGCCGGATGGCATCACTGACTCAATGACCGTGAGTTTGAGAGAACTCTGGGAGATGGTGATGGACAGGGAGGCCTGGCATGCTGCAATTCATGGGGTCACAAAGAGTCAGACAGGACTGAGCGACTAAACTGAACTGACTGCTATTAACAGTTATACATGGAATCTAGAAAAATGGTGTTGGTGAACCTATTTTCAGGGAAGGAATGGAGATGCAGATACAGAGAACAGACTTGTGGGCACAGTGGTGAAGGAAAGAGTGGGGCAAGTGGAGAAAGAAGCATTGCCGTGTATATGCTACCATGTGTAATAGATAGCTGGTAAGAAGCTTCTATATAACACAGAAAGCCCAGCCTGGTACTCTGTGATGACCTAGAGAGACGGAATGGGGGTAGGAGAGGGAGGTTCCTAAGAGAGGATATATATGTATAATTAAGGCTGATTCGTGTTGCACAGCAGAAACCAACACATTGTAAAACAATTTCCCTCCAATTAAAAGTTAAATTTATTAAAAAATGGTAGAGAAACAACTTGAATCCAAGTTTATCTGACACCAAATTTTGCACTTTAATCCTATAATAGTTAATTTTGTGTGTGTCAGTTTGACTGGACTAAGGAACTCTGAGGTAAATAGAGGACCTATAATGGTCTGAACATGAGTGGAGCAGCTCAGCTGGAATCCACACATCTCTCATCTTTCTTTTGTGACTAGTGAGGAAGCAGAACAGTAACTGGAATGTAAGAAAGCCCCCGTGTGTATGTAGTTTTTAAGCCTTTGCTCATGTCTAGTCCACTAACATTCCTTTGGTCAAACTAAGTCACATGGCTAAACCCAAAGTTGGAGGTGAGGAAATATACTACCTCTTTATAGTGGAAGCAATTGTAAAGTCACTGGCAAAGATCCTGGCTTCAGGGACAGTGAAGAGTTGGAGCCATTAATGCAAACTCGTATTAACATAAACACGCCTTAAATACAAAGCAAATTATCCATTTTTCCCTATGAAGTGAAAGTTGCCCAGTCATGTCTGACTCTGCAATCCCATGGAATTCTCCAGGCCAGAATACTGGAGTGGGTAGCCTTTCCCTTCTCCAGGGGATCTTCCCAACCCAAGAATCGACCCAGGTGTCCCACATTGCAGGTGGATTCTTTACCAGGTGAGCCACAAGGGAAGCCCCTTTCCCCTATAACCAGATTTAAATTAATGCCCTAGGAAACTAGCTATCCTTACTTTATCAACCTCCTTGTCTATAATATGTGGCTACAGTATGTGGCATTATATTATTATAAAGAGTATATTACTTGGCCAGAGCTTGACAACAGTAACCACTTGACAGGTGTTAACTATTATCAGTATCATTACTTCTGATGTTAAATTGAAATAAATACTCTCATAATATCTCTCTCATCTTTTTAAAATTGGGGTATCACTAACATTGTTGTTGTCATTTAGTCACTAAGTCGTGTCTGAATCTTTTGAAACCCCATGGGCTGTAGCCCCCTAGACTCCTCTATCCATAGGATTTCCCAGGCAATAATATTGGAATGAGTTTTGATTTTCTTCTCCAGGGGGTCTTCCCAACCTAGGGATCAAATCTACATCCCTTGCATTGAAAAGAGGATTCTTTACTACTGAGCCACCAAGGAAGCCTATCACTAACATACGCTCTCAGAATTAGCTGTGGCTTTTGAAATGCATCTGATTTGCTTTCTAGACTATACCATATTTATGTCTCCTAGCACATTATCACATATGTCATTTTGAGAAGCGAGATCATATAAATTTTTATACTACATTCACGAAGGAAGTGGCGAATGTTACATCTCCAGTTCTTTCCTCTACGCCTGCTTTTTCAGAAACCTGCAAGTTCAGAGGCACCTGCAACTGAATTTCCCCAGCAGATTTCTCTCTCCCTCCTTGATGAATAGGCACCACTTCTAAATAAATTCTCCTCTGCCCATATTACATTTATTAACTGGAAATAAAAAGTAATTTGGCCATAAATTCATTATAAATAGATCAATATTCCCTCTGCTTCCTGCTGCAATTTTGTTACAAGACTGTAACACACTTACTTCCTAGGCTTTTGGTGTTTATATTCTGTAAATCAATGCCTCATAATATAATTCAAACTAATCCCATAATTGAGTCTAATTAAGAACAACTTCAGACAATTGTTATAGAATTATTGAAAGCAGAGATTGAAGAGATTTGTTCATTTATCCAATATCTCCCTGCTGAGACTAAGGCTCCCTGTAGCTTTTCTTTCTAGTGATCTGTCTGGTCTTGTTTTGAAATCTTAAATGGATTAGTGTATCTGATTTTTTTGTTTGTTTGTTTGAGACCTCACTTAGCAATATAATAGGTCTCATTTGGTATTTTAACATAATATTTATTTTCAGTGGTACTTGTCTCTCATTCTTTTAAGATATGTGTTTCATCTTGGGAGTTATAAGGCAATCTAGGCTACAATACATGTTCAAGAGAGGAAATAAAATTCTTAAGGTAAAAATATATAGACACCCAAAATAAGATAATGTATTGGTTTATTTAATGGAAAGCACATCCAGGTCCAAATATTCACACAGGACTTTATTT
>SJYC01111005.1:0-19871 GCA_006408675.1 Madoqua kirkii | reverse complement strand
TGTGGTCATGTATGGATGTGAGAGATGGACTGTGATGAAGGCTGAGTGCCAAATAATTGATGCTTTTGAACTGTGGTGTTGGAGAAGACTCCTAAGAGTCCCTTAGACTGCAAGGAGATCCAACCAGTCCATTCTGAAGGAGATCAACCCTGGGATTTCCTTGGAAGGAATGATGCTAAAGCTGAAACTGCAGTACTTTGGCCACCTCATGTGAA
This sequence comes from Madoqua kirkii, assembly GCA_006408675.1. Taxonomy (NCBI): domain Eukaryota; kingdom Metazoa; phylum Chordata; class Mammalia; order Artiodactyla; family Bovidae; genus Madoqua; species Madoqua kirkii. Next base: position 19,656 of record SJYC01111005.1, on the reverse strand, counting down.
GAGTTGACTCATTGGAAAGGACTTTGATGCTGGGAGGGATTGGGGGCAGGAGGAGAAGGGGATGACCAAGGATGAGATGGCTGGATGGCATCACTGACTCGATGGACACGATTCTGAGTGAACTCTGGGAGTTGGTGATGGACAGGGAGGCCCGGTGTGCTGCGATTCATGGGGTCGCAGAGTCGAACACCACTGAGCAACTGAACTGAACTGAACTGTGAGGTGGATGAAACTAGAATGTCTTATACAAAGTGCAGTCAGAAAAAGGAAAAAGAAATATGATATATTAACACATTTATAGAACATGGAACACATTTCTCCTCTAGTTAATCACGTAATCTAGATCTTAATCAACACCTTGGGCTAGGGACAAATTTTATTTCATGCATGTCATGTTAATAATTTAACTAATTCACTCGAATATGATTTGTGTTACATATCCCCCTTTCTATCTCTCTCTCTAAATTGCCTACAGAGCTAGTGTTCTAATGATAAAAAAAAAAAATATTTAGACTATTTGTTTTCCAAAAAAATTACACAATGCCAGGATTTCTAAACTTGACAACACTTTAGACTTCACTTGATCCATATGGCTAATGACAACAACTATAAATAGGGTAAAGAATCCCTTTTTTGGCAGTGAGTGAAGTCTCTGCTTATTTTGAAGAATATATTCAGCTGAAGGTTAGTACCACAGAACCCTGCCTCTCCAATATGCTCTTGCTTGATGAGGATTGGCAGGGGGCTCGAGAAGAATAGAGAAGAGCATGCTGGATTAGCAGTAAACATAGACCATCCCATCAGAATGACTCTTGCACTTGATGAAACAAGGACATAAATACAAATCTGGCCTCATAGGGTAAAGAATCCCTTTTTGGCAGTGAGTGAAGTCTCTGCTTATTTTGAAGAATATATTCAGCTGAAGGTTAGTACCACAGAACCCTGCCTCTCCAATATGCTCTTGCTTGATGAGGATTGGCAGGGGGCTCGAGAAGAATAGAGAAGAGCATGCTGGATTAGCAGTAAACATAGACCATCCCATCAGAATGACTCTTGCACTTGATGAAACAAGGACATAAATACAAATCTGGCCTCTTGATTATCACTTTACCATTTAGCACTTGTGTCTGAGAATCCTTAAAGTAGTTACCTCCACTTCTCAAATGTATTAGACCCTATAAAACATCCCCAAGTACTATCAATCTCTTTTAAACCCAGGTTATCATGTTACTTTTTGCTGGAGTCTCACCTGTTCTGAACTAATCCCTAGTTTTGCTAATCTTTTAACTTAATGTATATTTTATCAGAATAAAAATATGGTAAGAATACACAGAAAAACTATACAAAAAGATCTTAATGAGCCAGATAACCACAATGGTGTGATCACTCATGTAGAGCCAAACATCCTGATGTGTGAAGTCAAGTGAACCTTAAGAAGCAACACTAGAAACAAAGCTAGTGGAGGAGATCGAATTCCAGTTGAGCTATTTAAAATTCTAAAAGATAATGCTATTAAAGTGCTGCACTCAATATGCCAACAAACTTGAAAAACTTGGCAATGTCCACAGGACTGGAAAAGGTCAGTTTTCATTCCAGTCCCAAAGGGCAATGACAATGAATGTTCACACTACTGAACAACTGCACTCATTTCACATACTAGCAAAGTAATGCTCAAAATTCTCTAAGCTAGACTTTAGCAGTATGTGAACTGAGAAGTTTTAGATATTCAAGCTGGATTAAAAAATGGCAGTGGTATCAGAGATCAGATTGCCAATATCTGTTGTATCACAGAAAACAAAAATAATTCCAGAAAAACATCTGCTTCATTGACCACTCTAAAGCCTTTGACTGTGTGTATCACAACAAACTGTGGAAAATTCTTAAAGAGATGAGAATACTGGATCACCTTACCTGCCTCCTGAGAAACCTGTATGCAGGTCAAGAAGCAAGTTAGAATCATACATGGAACAATGGACTTGTTCCAAATTGGGAAATCAGTATGTTTTGAATATACAATCTACAGATGCATATTGTCACCCTGCTTATTTAATTTATGTGCAGAGTACATCATGAGAAATGTCAGGCTGGATGACTCATAAGCTGGAATCAAGACTGCTGGGAAACATACCAACAACCTCAGATATGCAGATGATATCACTCACTCTAAAGAAAGAAAGTAAGGAGGAACTAAAGAGCCTCTTGAGAAAGGTGAAAGAAGACAGTTAAAACTCAACATTCAAAAGACTAATATCTTGGCATATGGTCATATCACTTCATGGCAAATAGATGGGGAATAAAATGAATCAGTGACAATCTTTATTTTCCTGGCCTCCAAAATCACTGTGGATGGTGACTGCAGCAATGAAATTAAAAAGCACTTGCTTCTTGGAAGAAAAGCTATAACTAACTTAGATGACATACTAAAAAGCAGAGACATTACATCGCTGAGAAAAGTTCATATAGTCAAAGCTATGGTTTTTCCCATAGTCAGGTATGGTTGTGAAAGTTGGACCATAAAGAAGTCTGAGTACTGAAAAACTGGCGCTTTTGAGCTGTGGTGTTAGAGGAGATTTTGAAGAATCCCTTGGACTTCAAGGGGATCAAACAAGTCAATCCTAAAGGAAATCAATCCTGAATATTTTTTGGAGGGACTGATACCGAGGCTGAAGTTCCAGTACTTTGGCCACCTGATGCAAAGAGCTGACTCATGGGAAAAAAAAAGCCAACTCATTGGGAAAGAGCCTGATGCTGGGAAAAACTGAAGGCAGGAGGATGAGATGATTGGATGATGGCATCACCGACTCAATGGATATGAGTTTGAAGAAACTCTGGGAGATGGTGAAGGACAGGGAAACCTGAATAGTGACTGAACAACAACATATTTTTATCAGAGTTAAATGTACATATAGTTCAAAAATCAAAATTTCCATAATTATTGTTACCTTAAAAAAATTAAAATAGCTACCATCTTCCCAACCCTTTGCCCATCTCATGATCAAGAAGACAGCCACTCTAATTTCAGTATTTACCTCCACATCTATAAGTAACATGACTATTGGACCACTTTTTAATGGACCAAGAAGCCTAATAGGCTGCAGTCCATGAGGTTGCAAAGAGTCAGACACAACTGAGTGACTTCACTTCACTTTACTTCACTTGGTATTAATGATTGTGGTCCTATGGAAGATGAGGTTTCTCTTTCTGTTACTACTATTTCCACCATATTTGTGCCTTATTTTTCTGAAATGATTGTAACAAGTTACGATTAAACCAACATTCAGTACTCACCTTAGCATGACAATGTAAACATTACTCCTATTTGGGCCTTTCAGTATACTAAAATTACTTTCAGTTTCTTGCATTTGTTTTTCTTCCTGGAATTAAAAATTGTGTTGTATTCTATTTCCTTAGTTTTCAGTTCATCAACAAATTATCTCCCAGTCACCTAAAATTTCTCTCAAAATATATATGCATGCATATCATATATCTTATCAATTTCATATCCTTCAAGGCATTTTTCTCATAGTTCTCTGCCTGATTCCAATATGAAATATGGTCTCCATGATCCATGTCTGTCATCTTGGAGTTGCCCTCAGTCAATAACCTGGGGATTCCTTTGCCTTTCTCTTGAGTTTGATCTCATACCTAGATCCTATTTTGTTTTATTTTTCTTGATCTTGTCCCTTGGTTTGATGGAGCACTTTCTCCAGCAGCTTCTTCAGAGTGTTTGTTGGTGTATGTGAGGCTGTGTGTGGGTGGGAGGGATAGACTTTCTGAACCCTTGCATGTTTGAAAATTTATAGTCGCTCCTCACACTTGATAAATTTTGAAGCTATTAAATTTTATGTTGAACATTAATTTATTCCAGAATTATGGAAGCATGGTCTATTTTGGCTTTCAGTGTTGCTGCCGACAAGTCCAAAGCCATTCTGAATTATTATCCTATATTTATGATATGTCTTTATTTTTCTTTATTCCCAGGTCTCTTAAATTTCACAGTAATCCATATACATGTGAGTCTATTTTACCCACTGTGCTGAATACTCAATGGAATTCTTTAGTGTAAAAACTCACAGCCTTTAGTTGGTGGAGCAAATTTTTCTGGTTAATTCTGATTTAAATTTTTTTTTCCTTGACATGTTTCTTTAGGAATTATTTTCCTGCCTATTTCCCTCTTCACTTTTGTCTGTTTTCTCTTTCTGTAACTTCTATTATTGGGATGTAGAACTTCCTGAATCAATTCAACTTTCTTCTTTTATCTCTTATTTTCCTTTTTGCTCTACTTTGTGTGAAATTATCATTTTTTTTCTTTTTTAAGCTTTATTGAGGTATAATTTACAAATACAACTCTAAAATATTCAAAAATACAATGTGATAATCTGATATACATATCCCTTGTGAAAGAATGCTCATCACTGAGTTAATAATCCATCATCTCACAAGTTTACTTTTTTGGTGGAAACATTTAAGTTCTATTATCTCAGAAAATTAATTATACAATGGTGTTCTCAGTTATAGTCACCACGTTCTACATTAAATTTTCTTTCAACCTTTACACTGAAGGTTTCTTTGTTCATTTGTATTGTTTGCTTTTTTACTTTCTGTTTCATTAATTTTCAATTTCTGTGCACTCTTTATTGTTCACTAAAATTCCTTTATCAATACTTTTCTTGGTTCTTAGCTATTCTTTTTTTTTTCTGATATGTTTTGAAGTTTTCACTGCCACTCAAAATATTGGTTTCTCCAAGATAATCTTTCTAATTAAAGAAAAATATTTCCTGAGATGTCTGACTCTCCTCAGCCATCTGTTCAAACTTAAAAATGAAATTGTTTAAAAAGTTAATTGGATATATTGTGAGCATGTCAATTTCTTGGTTTTGATCTCGCACTAGAATTAAGATGTTACTGTTTGGGGAAGCTAGGTGATGGGCACACAGATCTCTATACTGTATTTGGCAACTTGTTATGAATTTATAATGATTTGAGAATAAAGGGAAAGCCAGTCTAGCTGGAAATTCCAGGTGTTTAGAAGGGGGGCTTGCTCATTTGGGTTTCAGTGAGTGGAAATTTTGCTAGACACTTTCACTCGTAACTGTTTTACTGTTTTCAGGGCTTTAATACTGGCCTTTTCAGATGCACAAAGTGCCTTCCTGGTGGTGTGTTATCCTGCAACTGAATTGAGAAAAGTGTGCTACATATTTGGTATAAATGTTTATCCCACTCCCCAACATAGTTCTCCATCCTGAACTATGTGTAGGTGACTCCCAGTTGAAGCATTCACTGTTTCTAGTGAAAGTGGCTCAGTTGTGTCCGACTCCTTGCGACCCCATGGACTACAGAGTCCATGGAATTCTCTGGGCCAGAGTACTGGAGTGGGTAGCCTTTTCCTTCTCTAGGGGATCTTCCCAAACCAGGGATTGAACCCAGGTCTCCCACATTACAGGTGGATTCTTTATCAGCTGAGCCAAAAGATAAGCCCTTCTAGAAAATAAACTTCTCGTTTTCTGTTGGTGGGAGATGGGGAATTGCTGTTCTGTATGGAATGGGTGTGGTAGGTAGACCTGGGTTCCTAACCACTTCAGTTAATTTTTTATTTTTAGTCTAAACCAACCTATTGCCTCCAGTTCCTAAGGCTTTCATGAATTTGGCTTTTGTATTCCACCACCGAGTCAATCACCGTGCATCCTTCCACTTTTGTTATTTTGTTATTGATGTTTTTTTTGTTTTGTTTTCTTCTTTTTTTGTGGAATTTTGCAATAAAAAAAAACCCTTCCTTTCATTTTGATGAGGTTTTCAGGAGGAAGCAGAATAAATTCTGTCTACCAAGCTAATCTTAAAGTAAAAGTTTACCCAAGCCAAATGCTTAAACAAGGTTTCATGAGATACCTACAAAAAGAAATGGATAGCGAAAGAATTTACATTTAAATAACTGACCTCACCATGTGGATCCAGAACAGAATTTCAGATAAAGGCATCAAGTTTTCTTTAGAGGGGAGTTTTCCTACATTAAACAAGCAAACAAAAATCTTGATACTACCTTTAAAAATACAAAAGTGTTTCAAAGAGTTCAGTATTCTCAGGATAGGCATCCATGACAAATATAGACTATGAGAATTCAGTTCAAAAATGCTATCTGATATGTATTATAATTATCATTGCTCAATGGTGGATTTTTTAAATTAATTTACTCATTCAACAAATATTCAGTATACATTGAACCCCTGTTACGTGCTAAGTACCATCTAGCCATAGATGCTACTTTAAAGTAATGTGAAGTATAAAAGCAGAATTAGTAATATTAACAACTATGATCTCCCTTGAAACACAGAAACAAAGGATGTTAAGTTAGGAAAAAACCATAAAAATTATCAAATTCCAACTTCCCAAATCCTTCATCAAATGTATGAACAATTGTTAAAGACAACAATCTGTAATCATTACCCTCTCTGCTGCTTGGTGAAATAAAGTATGGTTATACATAGGTACAAAATGGTGGCAATTTATGGATTATTCAGTAGCCACATCCGAGTAATAAAAACAGAATCTATCTGTTGATATATATATATGTACATATACAGGCTTTATATATATGCATATATTATATACACAAGGTGTGTATACATGTGTGTGTAACAGTGTCTGTACATATGTATTTAATGGTATGTATATACACATATATATACATATTTCATTGTTGTTCAGTCGCTCAGTTGTGTCTGACTCTGTGACACCATGGACTGCAGCACACCAGGCTTCCCTGTCCTTCACTATCTCTCAGAGTTTGCTCAAACTCATGTCTATTGAGTCAGTGATGTCATCCAACAATTTCATCACCTGTCACTCCCTTCTCCTCCTGTCCTCAGTCTCTCCCAGCATGAGGTTGTTTTCCAATGAGTTGACCTTTTATCAGGTGGCCAAACCACTGGAGCTTCCGCCTCAGCCTCAGTCCTTGCAATGAACATTCAGGGTTGATTTCCTTTAGGATTGACTAGTTTGATTGCCTGATTGTCCTAGTGACTCTTAATAGTCTTCTCTAGCACTACAGTTTGAAAGCATCAATTCTTCAGTGCTCGTCCCTCTTTATAGTCCAATTCTCGCAGCAATATACAACAAATGGAAAAACCATAGCTTTGACTAGTTGGACCTTTGTTGGCAAATACACTGCTTTTTAATACACTGTCTAGGTTTGTCATAGCTTTTCTTCCAAGGAGCAAACATCTTTTAACTTCATGGCTACAGTCATTGTCCACAGTGATTTTGGAGCCCCTCAAAATAAAGTCTGTCACTGTTTCCATTTTTCCCCATCTATTTGCCATGAAGTGATAGGACCAGGTGCTATGATCTTAGTTTGTCGAATGTTGAGCTTTAGGTCAGTTTTTTTTTTTTTTCATTCTTATTTTTCATCTTCATCAAGAGGCTCTTTAGTTCCTCTTCACTTTATGCTGTTAGCGTCATGTTATCTGCATATCTGAGGTTATTGATATTTTCTCCCACAGGTCTTGAGCTTCATCCAACTGGGCATTTCTCATGATGTACTCTGCATAGAAGTTAAATAAGCAGGGTGACAATATACGGCCTTGACATACTCTTTTCACAATTTTGAACCAGGCATGAGCTTTGCTCATTTTTGCAAAGCAACTTGGAACCCAAATTACAGGTTCAATTCAGTGTTCCTGATAAAAGGGATCTTGGGTCCCAGGTACTTGACAAACTACTAAATTATTTGCAAAATTTTCTCATTTGCTCAGTGAACCCTGACACTTTACATGAAATGGAATTCACAAACACAATAAAGCACTTTTGTTTGGTACTATGAAGGGTATCCTCATTCAGTTTCATAATCCTTTGTCTATAGCTTAAAATCATGTCATTTGTCTATAACCTACAGAAAAACTTATTCAACAACCAGGAATTTTATCTATACCTTAAAGAAAATTTAAGTCTTCTTTATTTGCTTAACTGGAAATAGCATAATAACACATACTCTGAAACCAGTGTTTAATCTTGTCTCTGCCATTTACTGACTGTAATGACAAAATTTTGTAATTTTATAATCATGACAAAATTAATTATGTTCTCTGTGTCTCAGTGGTATTCTATCCACCCCCATAAAATAGGGTCAAAGACAGTATGACTAAAAGATATAATTCAAGTTAAGCACTTTAAAAAGTTGTTTTTTGTTCAGTCATCCAGTCGTGTCCAACTCTTTGTGACCCCATGGACTAAAGCACACCAGGCCTCCCTGTCTCTCACCATCTCCAGAAGTTTGCCCAAGTTCATGTCCATTGCATTGCCATCCCACCATCTCATCCTTTTATGTTCTCTTCTCCTTCTGTTCTCAAGCTTCCCCAGCATCAGGGACTTTCCCAATGAGTTGACTGTTCGCATCAGGTGATGAAAATACTGGAGCTTCAGCTTCAGCATCAGACCCTCCAGTGAGTATTCAGGGCCGATTTCCCTTAAAATTGACTGGTTTGATCTCCTTGCTCTCCAAGGGACTTCCAGGAATCTTCTCCAGCACCACAATTCAAAGGCATCAATTCTTTGGTGTTCTGCCCTCTTTATGGTTCAGCTCTTACAATTGTACATGACCACTGGGAAGATGATAACCTTGATTACACAGACCTTCTTCAGCAAAGTACTGTCTGCTTTTCGATATATTGTCTAGGTTTGTCATAGCTTTCCTGCCTAGAAGCAAGTGTCTTCTGATTTCATGGCTGCAGTCACCACCCACAATGATTTCAGAGCCCAAGAGGTAACCTGTCACTACTTCCACATTTTCCCCTTCTATTTGCTAAGAAGTAATGGGGCCAGATGCTTGATCTTAATTTTTTTAATATTTAGTTTTAAGCCAGATTGCTCACTCTCTTCCTTCACCATCAAGAAGCTCTTTGGTTCCTCTTCACTTTCTGCTATTACAATGGTATCATCTGCATAACTGAAATTGTTCATTTTACCCCTCCAATTTTGATTTCAGCTTGTAACTCATTCAGCCTGGTATTTCTCATGGTGTGCTCAACATAACATATAGATTAAATAAATAGGATGACAACAGACAGCCCTGTTGTACTCCTTTCTCAATCCTGAAACAATCGGTTGTTACGTACAAGGCTCTAATTGTTGCTTCTTGACCTGAATACAGGTTTCTCAGGAGAAAGGTTAGATGGGTCTGGTATTCCCATCTCTTTGAGAGCTTTCCACGGTTTGTTACAATCCACACAGTCAAAAGCTTTAGTGAAATCGGTAAAACAGAGGTAGATGTTTTTCTGGTATTCCCTTGCTTTGTCTCTGATCCAGCAAATGTTGGCAATTTGATCTTTGGTTCCTCTGTCTTTTCTAAACCCAGCTTGGACATCTGGACGTTCTTGGTTCACATGATGCTAAAGCCTAGCATGCAAGATTTTAAGCATGATCTTACTAGCATGGGAGATGAGTGCAACTGTCTGATGGCTTGAACATTCTTTAGTACTATCCTTCTTGGGAATTGGGATGAGGATTGACCTTTTCCAGTCCTGTGGCCACTGCTAGGTGCTACAGATTTGCTGACATATTGAGTGCAACATTACGATAGCATCATTCTTTAGGGTTTTGAATAGCTCTACTAGAATTCCATTGCACCCACTAGTTTTATTCACAGCAGTGCTTCCTAAGGCCCACTTGACTTCACACTCCAGAATATCTGGCTCTGGGTGACAGATCACACCATCATAATTATCCAGTTCATTAAGATCTTTTTTGTACAGCTCTTCCATGCATTCTTTTAATCTCTTTTGATCTCTTCTGAGTCTACTAGGTCTCTACATTCTCTGTCCTTTATTGTACCCATCTTGGGTGAAATGTTCCTTTGATATTTCCAATTTTCTTGAAGAAATTCCTAGTCTTTCCTCATATGTTGGTTTCCTCTATTTTTATGCACTGTTCATTGAAGAAAGCCTTCTTTTCTATCCTTACTATTCTTTGGAACTCTGGATTTAGTTGGATGCCTCTTTCCCTTTCTCCTTTGCTTTTGCTTCTCTTCTTTCTTCAGCTATTTGTAAAGCCTCTTCAGATAACCACTTTGCCTTTTTGTTTTTTGGTTTTTTTTTTTTTCCTTTGGAATGGGTTTTTTCACTGCCTCCTGTACAATATTACAGACCTCTGTCCATATTTCTCCAGGCATACTATATACTAGATCTAATCCTTTTAATCTATTTGTCACCTCAACTGCATATTCATTGGGGATTTAAGTCATACCTGGCTGGCCTAATGGTCTTTCCTCACTTTTTTAGTATAAGCCTGAATTTTGCTATGAGAAGCTGATGATCTGAGCCACAGTCAGCTCCAAGCATTGTTTTTGCTCATTGCATACAGCTACTTCATCTCATGCTACAAAGAATATAATCAATTTCATTTCAGTATTGACATTTGGTGATGTCCATGTGTAAATTCATCTCTCATGCTGATAAAAAAGGGTGTTTTCTATGACAAGTGCACTCTTTTGGCAGAATTCAGTTAGACTTTGCCCAGCTTCATTTTGTTCTCCAAGGCCAAACTTCCGTGTTACTCCAGGTATCTCTTTTGCATTCCACTCTCTGATGATGAATATATCGTCTTTTTCTTTGGTGTTAGTTCTAGGAGGTCTTCTAGGTCTCTATAAAACTTATCAACTTCAGCTTCTTCGACATTGGTGGTAAGGGCATAGACTTGGATTGCTGTGATGTTGAATGGCTTGCCTTGGAAATGAGACCAAGATCATTCAGTCATGCTTGAGGCTGTACCTAAGTACTGCATTTTGGACCCTTTTTTTACTTATGAGGGCTACTCCATTTCTTCTAAAGGATTTTTGCCCACAGTAGTAGACATAATGGTCCTCTGAATTAAATTTGCCCATTCCCATTCATTTTAGTTCATTGATTCCTAAGATGTCAATGCTTATTACTATTTCGTGCTAGACCACATCCAATTTACCTTGATTCGTGGAACTAATATTCCAGGTTCCTGTGCAATACTATTTTTCACAGCATTAGATTTTACCTTCACCACCAGACACATCCATAACTGAGTATCATTTCCACTTTGGCCCAGTGGCTTCATTCTTTCTGGGGCGATTAGTAGTTGTCTCCCTCTCTTCCCCAGAAGTATAAAGGACACCTTCTTACCTGGGGGCTCATCTTTTGGTATCACAACTTTTTGTCTTTTTATAAAGTTCATGAGGTTCTCATGGCAAGTATACTGGGATGGTTTGCAATTCCCTCCTCCAGCAGATGACATCTTGTTAGAACTTTCAACTATGACACATCCATCTTGGGTAACCCTATATGGCAAGGCTTATAGCTTCATTGAGTTACACAAGCCTCTTGACCCTGACAAGGCAGTGATCTGTGAAGGAAACTTTGAATGATACCTGGCCCTAAATTATCATTATTGTCCCATATGTAACATGTTTGAAAACAAAATCTTACTAGAAGTTCTCTTTCAGAAGGATTATCAATCATCTTCCTTTGTGGCATGTGTTGGCATGTGTTTGTCTTCTCTTTGGTTGTTAAAATTTGCTCACCAATGAAAATATAGGACCTCTTATGATCTCTTTTGTTTCCTTGTTTCCTCAATAAATGTAACAATTTCTTACCTTTGTACAGTGCTTAATGGTTTGCAAGTCAAGTTCCCACATTTTTTTTGGCCAAGACAATGCTATAGCTATTTAATGTACCATTTTCAAGATAGGCAGACTGAGATTCAGATGTTAAGTCACTTGCCTGGGGTCCACACTAAAATCCAAGGCCTTTTGTCACAAATCCTGCACTCTTTCCATAGTCAAATGGCTTCTTTATAAACAGAAAAATTCAGGAAATTATAAATTTCTATTTTTACACAGCTCCAAGTAAAAGGATATAGCTAAAAAGAAGAATTTAGCTCAAGGCACTCCTACACCATAAATATTAGAGGCTAAAGCTTTTGCCAGTGTTGTTCCTTTGGGTAATTCAATCTCCCAAACCCTGATGAGCCTAAAGCTTTCCTTATGAAGATAGCAAGTGAGTCTCTAGGTACCAATTTCAACATCATTCAAAGCAAACTTTCAAGATGTGCATAGCTTTCAAATATATGCCCATGTTTATATTATAAATTTAAAGTACAAATTTCAGAGAGGTGTAATGTTTTCTAGGAGTTTGAAAACATGAAACATCTGAAAGACCAGATTAATCTTTAAAAAAAATCATTTTTACTGATTTTGTTGGTTTATGAGCTTAAAGGTGTAATGGAATCTGATTCTGTCATTTCGGCTTCTTTTGTTATTTTGCATCCCTATGGCCTTATAAGGAGGGAACCTCGTAACAGCAAAGTACATCAAAGTTAAGCTTTGAGAAATTATCTATACTGTATAGATAGGGGTTTTGTCCTAGAGGGGCTGAAGTATGTCCAGTATCAACCTGCAATGTGAGAGGAAGAGCCCGCCAGCCTTGACCATAAAGGAAGAAAACAAGATAAATTGGGAAGATTGCCCTCAAGGGAAGAAGAGTATAGAAGAAAGAAGGGATGCAACAGAAGTGGAACCCAGACACTCCACTGGAGGAATGAATCTATGGTTGAAAGTTGATCAGTGGCAACTGCAAAAAAGTGTTATGTATTCATTTTAGTACTCTCAATGCATTCATGAGTGGCTACTACTAAGACATTATTTTTTTTTACTACTAAGGATTTTCTCTCTGGTAACAGAAGTGATCACTATACCATGATTCCAGACACTATGGAACCTAACACAGGACAACAGAGGCATGGTTATTCCTAAGCATGAGATGAAAGAGAATGGTACAATCATAATTAATTTCTTTAGGGTGAAAAACTGGACAATGAATTCAGCAAAATTATTCCCTTTATTTTTTCAGCGTGAGACAATTTGTCAATTCCCTGAATGTCAGTGAAAACTACTTGAAGATAGGTCATCAGGATATCAATAAGACAATGCTTCTAAGAACTTTCTGAACTCATGGATTCTTTGTGCAATTGAAACCTCCCATTGTATCTAGAGCATTAAGTTTTGAAAACAGAACTGAATAAATTATTTTGTTCTTCAGTACCTAAACCTCTGCAAAACTAGGCCCTCCTTCTGTATTATTTGTTTCAAATACTTTATTTTTAATATAAATAGTAGATAAAAATCAAAAGAACTTAAAAGCTAACATATATTTTCTTTGTCCCTTGGGATTCTTTGTTTCAGCCCATAAATCATACATGAAACAAAGCAGTTTCTTGAATATTAAAATATAGACACCATGAATAAATCTAAAGTTCAAATATAGACTCTTTTGTCCAATTATCTGTTGTAGCCAGAAAGACTTGAGGCTGAGTGCTCTCAGCTCACCCCGCCACATGGAGGAGCTCTCCCACCTCCATGCAGAGGTTTAAGTCTGGTAAAGGGAGGCGGCCTAAGACACAGAGTGGAACAGCTTCTGATCTTTGGTCGTGCAAGTGCTCAGTGATAGTTTGGGGAAAACTGCTTCTTGGAGCTGTTCACTCTTTCTTTCTCCCTTTCCCAGGACCTCAAGGGACCCAGTCCTTGAGACTTAGGAGAGTCTCCAGAGGAGCCCACTGAGGTGTACTGCCCTAGGAAGCCTGCTCACAGCCTGCATGCAGCAGCCAAATTTTCACCTGTAGCACAGACAGGGCTGAAATGGCAAGATTATCACATATCAGCCTGTGTGATACCTAACTCTGTCTTTACAAGGTAACATGTTTTCCAAGGTTGAATTGTCATAAATAAACAGCATTTCTTAAAGCCCAATTTCAGGAGTAAAGACAGAATGAAACAAAAATGCAAGGTACAATTCTTCATGAAAACAGGAATAGAGATAAGAGCAATATTGAAAATCCCTGCTCTTTCTTCTAATCATTTGACCCTCTTCTGTGTGACTCTTTTACCAGAGCTACTTTGATAGCAATGCAATTTTTATTCTCCTTCTTTCAACGAAGATGGTGAGATGCCAAGTTTATCGAAAGACAGGTGGAGAAAATTGTGGGGAATAAAAGAAAAGAGAAAATTGAGGTTTAAATTCCTAACTCCTGTGTAATTGAGCATTAGCCACATAATGTTTGTGTAATTTTATGCCAAGAGCCCAGATGGGGGTGTGGGACACAGTTTAAGGGGGTGCTGGACTTGTTCTTAATAATATTTTCCTTCTTGGCATTGACAGTCTAACCAAACAGAAAATGTTTTGGCTAATTAGAAGTATCAGGATGTTTCCAGGAAACGGAAGGTAAATCAGTACCTTGTGTGATTGTGAGAGGGAAGGAATCCAACTGGATGAAGCAGAGCAACTGAGAAACTGCACCCTTTGGTGATAGGCTGGCAGGTTCCAGAGGGACACATTCTGTGAGCTGGGAATGCATCCAGCAGCGATGATGGTGGTTTCAAACAGGCTCACTCTAATTTGCAGACCTACTGAGCCAGAGAGAAAGGCTCACATCAGGCAGTTGCATCCCACCCCTGTTATGAAGCAGCTGAAGTCTCTACCTCATAGCACGTGCCACACAGGCTTTAGATCCAGGTGGCAGCTGCACACTGGGAAGCTGCCGAGATTAAACTATTGTTGCCCCTGACTCAGAGAGGCTATATCACTCTATGCTTTTAGATGGTAGTGTTTTAGACTCTAGGGAAAACCCATTCAAAATGGAGGTTGGACCGAATTTCTTTGTTTTAGTGAATATGCTTTTTTCCTCTCTCTCTTTTAAGAAGCTACAGAGAATTGTCAATGAAAAGCCAAGTGGAGTTTCTATTCTACTAAGTCATATTTAAATGGAATTATTGGCTTTACCAGCATCTCAGAGAGTCCTAAAAACTTGATCCAATGTTCACATCCTTGAGGAACAACCTGGACCAGGGGGTAGAGGCTGTTAGACAAGTGGATGAGTCAGAAGAGCAGCAACATGTGCAGAGGAAAAGTCATGTTCCCCCCTTGAATGGAGAACCACTAGGGCAGAGAGAAGAAAAAGGCCAAAAGAGAGTGGAAGCAAGCCACTATGGAGTGAAGAAGGAGGACTCTGTCCAGGCCTTGACATTCTAACAGAAGAACAGCTGCCGAGGCTGGCATCACGCTGACCCACTTCATATCCAAGCTCAGTCATTTCTTATTCATTCATGAACTTTGTCACCTAAAGAAAATTCATTTTTCTCTGGGAAATAATGAATGCTATAATGAAACTTCATCTTAGAGGGTACTTGTGAGGATTAAAGGAGATAATATTTCTAAGGTGTTTGTCACTTGCCCAGCACTCAGTAATCACTGGTGTTGGTGATAGTGTCATAGGTACAGTAAAGAAAATATCTCTCTTCTCAAGGCCTTTGTAACTTTCTTCTCAAGGGAGATGGAAGGTCCCAGAGCAGAGTGGCTGTTATTCCAGGCCACCCATCTCTCTGGCAGTGCAAATAATCATGACAGAAACAGACAAACAAAGTTAAACAACATGAGTTAGAAGAGGTAGAAGAGACAATTTATTTTAAGGATTTTAGAAAGTTTCCGGAAAATTCAGAGGGAAATGCAGCTGAGTCTCAGTAACAAGTGGAATCAGAAGGTATAGATCCAATTGCTTTGTTTGGTTGAATAGAATTCTCTTTTTTCTGTTTCTAAGGCAGCACAGAGCTAAGTTTGCCCATTTTAAACATAAGTCTTCTGGAGTCTTCTGGCCCAATGCAAACAACTCAGAACTTACTTGACCTCTGTTTATCAATAAAGTGTAAAAGTTAAAGATGTAAGATGTAAGTTAAACATGAAGTTAAAGTGTAAGATATGGGTTTGAGTCTTGGCTATGTTATATTGTTACTGTAGACCCAGAGTAGATTACTACACCTTGGTTTTTTCATGTATAAAATGAGGATTAAAATGAAATCATCCATCTAGTGTTGTGAGAGAATATGTATTACAGGCTTACTATAGTGAATATGACACAGGAAACATTAGCTTTTATGGTTTATACCACTTGAGTTTTCATTCAACAAAGTCATAATATACAACCTTCAGTAATAGCTTTTAGTACCTTTCTCCTTTTTCAAAGATTATAAACTCTGTGGGGTTAGGGATCATGTTTGTTTTCTGTCTTTGCTTCACAGGCCTCCTACAGTACTCCCATAGCAGAACCTCACTAAATATTGACCAAATCAATGATAAGTGACTGATGAGTGGGCTGGTCAGCCTTGTATGTACTTTCTACTGTTTCCTGCAGGCTATGCTAACAGGCAGCATGGAATGGTAATATAACTGGGACACACATTGTGAGCTGATATCTTTCACAATTACAGATGAATTAGTTCCATTAATTTGTTCATTTATTTAACAAATATTTGTTGAATTTTTACCAGTATTTCAGATATGAGTCAATTTCTGATTATATAGAGAATTCCTGTTGCCATGGAATTTACATGAAATGGCATATACCTGTACAGAATTTTCATGACTTTGTGTGCAAAATCTTTAGTCCTGTATAATAACTTCTGTTTAATTCCATCTGCCTCACTTGTTGGTGACCTCCTTGAGGACAAGAGTTATATATTTTATCTCTGTGCCTAGTTCAGTGATTTTTTACATAACACGATTCAATAAATGATGAACCAGTGAATGAATACATGAATGAATGATTTTCTGGAATCTTTTCCAGGTCCCTAGAGAACCCTGACAACCTTTGCAATATATTCATTCCTTACTGAATCTCCAGATTCTTTGGGTAAGACAGAAACAGCAGTGAGTCTTACAGGTGGGCCCTTTGAGCTGTCCAAGTCCTGCCTGACAATTTGAGTGATAGAAATGCTCATGGTCCCTGAGGCAAGCAGAACAAAACAAAGCAAAATCTCACGTAGAATAAAATTGGATTTTAAGATAATGCCTCCTGCTCTAATCTTTCAATAGTCTCTCTTCTAAGAGAAGAGATATACCTTCTTTCTTTCAACCTTAGCTCTTTGCCTCTGAGCTCAAACTTATATTATTAATCATTTGAAACAATTGTTTCCATGGAGATATCCTAGCAATTTCCCAAGCAGAGCAGCAGTTTTGGAAACTTCTGTGCAGTTGGGTTGAAGACACAACTCCTTTGACAATTACCATATTTTTAAGATGATTTTAAGCAGATTTTAAAAACTAAACTATGACAGAAGATAATTTTTTCTTTTTTTTTTTTACTTTAAAATAGTGTATTGGTTTTTGATGTATGGTAAATTTATTTTTAAAATTCAATTTAAATAAAATGCTGATCTGGACAACTGGTAGGTTATCCCTACTCCTCCAAAAAAAGTAATAGATAATAAGAACTGGATTATTAAAGAACTAAGTTGTAAATAAAGAATAATGTTTTATTAGAATTTTTATGGCATACATGCTCATTTTGAAAACACTGGAAAGCACACAGAAAGAACAAAATATAGATTTCTGTTCAAGATGGCAGATTCAGCATGCATTACAGCCTTTTTCTCTTAACCCAAAATGCCCCAGACAGATGACGAAAGTAACAGTTACAGCCACCATCATTCTGTCTACACATCTGGGGCCCAAAGTTATCAGAGGTATCTTACTGAATTTAATGTTGAATAAGCCATATCACTTACAGACACTGCATTTTAAAATGATTGATCCATGAAAGTTAAGTATATTTAGTATCTACTTCATTAACAAGTTCCTTTTCCTCTGATTTCAGGAAAAACAAAATACCTTATTTTTCTAAAACCAAGAGCAATTGCATAAGACTGCCACCAAATGATATTTTCATCATTTGTGATGTATTTATTTATCAAACATTTATATATATAGATACCATTCTAAGTACTTTAGAAATACTAATTACTTGAATTTTTATAACAACCTTAAAAGGTTTAGACTATTATCTGCATTTTATAGCTGAGAAAACTGGAGTTATTACAAGACTGACTAAATAGGAGAGCTACTAAATGGGTGCCTTTGTGAGACAAATGTACAGCACAGACAGTTGGCTGGATTCTTTCACCCTGAAGAGGTACAATCCTTGACCATTCCCTTCTCCTGTCCCAAGGATATACAACTATTATCTGAAAAACTTTTTTTTTAAAGTTTGGAAATTAC
Source organism: Madoqua kirkii (assembly GCA_006408675.1). Classification (NCBI taxonomy): domain Eukaryota; kingdom Metazoa; phylum Chordata; class Mammalia; order Artiodactyla; family Bovidae; genus Madoqua; species Madoqua kirkii. The sequence continues at coordinate 1,600 of SJYC01111005.1, read as the reverse complement.
CATTTGTCTATAATATATCTTCAAATACTTTGGAATCTACAGACAAACACAGTATCATTTACTCCATAGACAGTTTAGCTTCAGCTGTAGGATTAATCATTGGAAGATTTGAAGATCGCACTGTAGGAGTGGTCTGCTAGTTGTGTGTCAAGGGCCACACTCAAGCTAAGACAACTGCATTGGATCTTTATCTAGGGACCACTTAATAACCAAGGCTTGACTAATTGACATAACAAATTACATATACAGAACTGATGAAAATAATGGCTTATCAATTAAATTTAAAAATATTAGAAATGAACTTTAATGAAATTCACTTCAGTTCAATTCAGTTCAGTCACTCAGTCATGGCTGACTCTGCGACCCCATGAATCGCAGCACAGCAGGCCTCCCTGTCCATCACCAACTTCCAGAGTCTACCCGGACTAATGTACATCAAGTCGGTAAGGCCATCCAGCAATCTCATCCTCTGTCATCACCTTCTCCTCCAGCCCCAAATCCTTCCCAGCATCAGGGTCTTTTCCAATGAGTCAGCTCTTTGCATGAGGTGGCCAAAGTTTTGGAGTTTCAGCTTCAGCATCAGTCCTTCCAATGAACACCCAGGACAAATCTCCTTTAGGATGGACTGGTGGGATCTCCTTGCAGTCCAAGGGACTCTTAAGAGTCTTCTCCAACACCACAGTTCAAAAGCATCAATTCTTCAGCGCTCAGCTTTCTTCACAGTCCAACTCTCACATCCATACATGACAACTGAAGAAACCATAGCTTTGACTAGATTGACCTTTGCTGGAAAAATAATGTCTCTGCTTTTTAATATGTATTTGCTGGCATATTGAATGCAGCACTTTCACACCATCATCTTTTAGGATTTGAAATAGTTCAACTAGAATTACATCACCTCCACTAGCTTTGTTCGTAGTGATGCTTTCTAAGGCTCATTTGACTTCACATTCCAGGATGTCTGGCTCTAGGTGAGTGATCACACCATCATGATTATCTGGGTCATGAAGATCTTTTTTGTACAGTTCTTCTGTGTATTCTTGACACCTCTTTTTAATATCTTCTGCTTCTGTTAGGTCCATACCATTTCTGTTCTTTATCAAGCCCATCTTTCCATGAAATGTTCCCTTAGTGTCTCTAATTTTCTTGAAGAGATCTCTCATCTTTCCCATTCTGCTGTTTTCCTCTATTTCTTTGCATTGATCACTGAGGAAGGCTTTCTTATCTCTCCTTGCTCTTCTTTGGAACTCTGCATTCAGATGATTATATCTTTCCTTTTTTTCTTTGCTTTTCACTTCTCTTCTTTTCACAGCTATTTACAAGACCTCCTCAGACTGCCATTTTGCTTTTTTGCATTTCTTTTCCATGGGGATGGTCCTGATCCTTGTCTCCTGTACAATGTCATGATCCTCAGTCCACAGTTCACCACGCACTCTATCTATCAAGTCTAGTCCCTTAAATCTATTTCTCACTTCCACTGTATAATCATAAGGGATTTGATTTAAGTCATACCTGAATGATCTAGTGGTTTTCCCCACTTTTTTCAATTTAAGTCTGAATTTGGCAATAAGGAGTTCATGATCTGAGCCACAGTCAGCTC
>SJYC01111003.1:0-12290 GCA_006408675.1 Madoqua kirkii | reverse complement strand
CAGGGTGACAATATACAGCCTTGATGTACTTCTTTTCCTATGTGGAACCAGTCTGTTGTTCCATGTCCAGTTCTAACTGTTGCTTCCTGACCTACATACAGATTTCTCAAGAGGGAGGTCAGGTGGTCTGGTATTCCCATCTCTTTCAGAATTTTCCACAGTTTATTGTGATCCACACAGTCAAAGGCTTTGGCATAGTCAATAAATCAGAAATAGATGTTTTTCTGGACCTCTCTTGCTTTTTCCATGATTCAGCAGACGTTGGCAATTTGATATCTGGTTCCTCTGCCTTTTCTAAAACCAGCTTGAACATTTGGAAGTTCACGGTTCATGTATTGCTGAAATCTGGCCTAGAGAATTTTGAGCATTACTTTACTAGCATGTGAGATGAGTGCAATTGTGTGGTAGTTTGAGCATTCTTTGGCATTGCCTTTCTTTGGGATTGGAATGAAATTGACCTTTTCCAGTTCTGTGGTCACTGCTGAGTTTTCCAAATTTGTTGGCATATTGAGTGCAGCACTTTCACACCATCATCTTTCAGGATTTGAAACAGCTCTACTGGAATTCCATCTCCTCCATTAGCTTTGTTCGTAGTGATGCTTTCTAAGGCCTACTTGACTTCACATTCCAGGATGTCTGACTCTAGATGAGTGGTCACACCATCGTGATTATCCAGGTCATGAAGATTTTTTTTGTACAGTTCTGTCACTTCATAGCAAATAGGTTGGGGAAAAGTGGAAACAGTGACAGATTTTATTTTCTTTGGCTCCAAAATCACTGCTATGGTGACTGAAGTCATAAAATTGAAATACATTTGCTCTTTGGAAGAAAATTTATGATAAACCAAGACAGTGTATTAAAAAGCCAAGATATCACTTTGCTGACAAAGGTTAATATAGTCAAAGTTATGGTTTTTCCAGTAGTTACGTATGGATGTGAGAGTTGGCCCATAGAGAAGGCTAAGTGCCAAAGAATTGATGTTTTTGAATTGTGGTGCTGGAGAAGACTCTTGAGAGTCCGTTGGCTAGTAAGGAGATCAAACCAGTCAATGCTAAAGGAAATCAACCCTGAATATTCATTGGAAAGACTGATGCTAATCTGAAGCTCCAATCCTCTGGCCACTTGATGGGAAAAGCTAACTCATAGTAAAATATCGTGATGCTGGGAAATATTAAGAGCAAGAGGAGAGGGGACAATAGAAGATAAGATGGTTTGATAGCATTCCCAATTCAATGGACATAAGTTTGAACAAACTCCAAGAGATGGTGAAAGACAAGAGAGCCTGGCATGTTGCAATACATGGAGTCTCAAAACATTGGACATGACTGAGCAAGTGAACAACAACAACAACATGCCAACTATTCAAAGTATCAGCATATAGTAAGGATTCAATAAATATGAATATCTAGTAGCATTAGTAGTGATTGTAGCATTTATTGAGTACCAAAGAACTTTCAGTATAGTGATGTCCCATCTGTAGCATTTTGGGATGACAAAAAAAAATATTTTTGTTGTTGTTTGAAAGCTATTGCCTAACAGCACAGGGAACACTGCTCAATGTTATGTGGTAGCCTGAATGTGAGGGAAGTTTGGGAAAGAATCCAGTTCAGACCCTCAGTCCTGTCTGAATCTTTGCAACCTCATAGACTGCAGTGTACCAGGTTTCCCTGTCCATCACCAACACTTGGAACTTGTGCAAACTCATACCTATTGAGTCAGTGATATCATCCAACCATTTCATCATCTGTCATTCCCTACTCCTAACTTCAATCTTTCCCAGCATCAGGGTCTTTTCTAATGAGTCACTCATTCCCACCAGGTGACCAAAGCATTGGAGCTTCAGCTTCAGCATCAGTCCTTCCAATGGATATTCAGGACTAATTTCCTTTAAGATTGACTAGTTTGATAACCTTACAGTCCAACAGACTCTCAAAAGTCTTCGCCAACACTACAGTTCAAAAGCATCAATTCTTCAGTGCTCAGCTTTCTTTATGGTCCAACTCTTAGACTCATACATGACTACTGGAAAAACCATAGCTTTGGCTAGATGGACTTTTATCAGCAATGCCTCTGCTTTTTAATATGCTGTCTAGATTGGGCATAGCTTTTCTTCCAAGGAGCAAGTGTCTTTTAATTTCATGGCTGCAGTCACCATCTGCAGTGATTTTGGAACCCAAGAAGATAAAGTTTGTCACTGTTTCCATTGTTTCCCCATCTATTTCCCATGAAGTGATGGAACTGGTTGCCATAATCTTTGTGTTTTTTTGAATGTTGAGTTTTAAGTCAGCTTTTTCACTTTTCTTTTTCACTTTCATCAAGAAACTCTGTAGTTCCTCCTCAATTTCTGCCATAAAGGTGGTGTCTTCTGCATATCTGAAGTTATTGATGTTTCTCCTGGCAAACTTGATTCCAGCTTGTGCTTCATCCAGCCCTGCATTTCAGATGATTTAGTCTGCATATAAGTTAAATAAGCAGGGTAACAATATACAGCCTTGACGTTCTCCTTTCCCAGTTTGGAACCAGTCCATTGTTCCATGTCCAGTTCTAACTGTTGCTTCTTGACCTGCATATAGATTTCTCAGGAGGTGGTAAGGGGGTCTGTTACTCCCATCAGTTTAAGAATTTTCCCCAGTTTTTTGTGACCCATACAGTCAAAGGCTTTGGCATAGTCAATAAACCAGAAGTAAGTGTTTTTCTGGGAGAGAATGGCTACCTGTATTTGTCTGATTTAGTACCTTCATTGTTCACCTGAAACTATTAACATTATTCACCAGCTATGTTGTTTTCCAGTTTCTCAGTCATGTCTGACTCTTTGAAAGGACTGCAACATGCCAGGCATCCCTGTCCTTCACCATATCCTGGAGTTTGCTCAAATGCGTCCATTGAGTTGGTGATGTCATCCAGCCATCTCCTCTGTCATCCTCTTCTTCTGCCTTCAATATTTTCCAGCATCAGCGTCTTTTTTCTAATGAATCAGCTGTACACATCAGGTGGCCAAAGTATTAGAGCTCCAGCTTCAGCATCAGTCCTTCCAATGAATATTCAGGGTTGATATCCTTCAGGATTGACCAGTTTGATCTTACTGTCAAAGGGACTCTCAAGAATCTTCTCCAACAACATAGTTCAAAAGCATCAATTCTTTGGCACTCAATCTTCTTTACAGTCCAACTCTCACATTTATACATGACTACTGGAAAAACCATAGCTTTGATTATATAGACCTTTGTCAACAATGTCTTTGCTTTTTAATATAGCCCTGTACAAAAAAAAAAAGTTTAAAAACAATTAAAGCTATTGTCTATATCTACAATGTAACATCTCATCTTAAAGTTCTAAGAGAGAGAAAGCAAGAGAAGTTATAGTGGAAAGTTCATGTGGCTAAAAGTCAAGATAACCAGGTTTTAATCAGTACTAACTTGCTGTGTGACCCCAGCCTTGCCCTTTGGGGCATTTTAACGACTTCCTAATCATTTTATCAACTATCTCTTGAAGATACATTCTAGCTTCAACACTTCATAAATCTATATTCTACATCAGTGACTATGGAATGAAGGGAAGCATTTATGGAGCTCAGAGAATCTACTTCTTTACTAGTGCTTTACATTTGGCTGACTTCCTCGAACTTGACACTGGGAAAAGAAACTCAGAACATTTTAATTTATGGCCCAGACTAAAGGTACTTTTAATTAAAATTTAGAAGCCAATTTCACAGACAATTTTTGGGAAGTATGCCCAGAAGAAAATAGAGATTATGACAAAACTAAATAAACCTATAAAAATTTAAAAAATAGTTGAGAAATCAGTGCATATCTATGTAAGCCAAGGTAAAGATCATTTGGGCATAAAAGAGGGTATAATAAACTGACTGCAGCATGCAGCCTTGGCTCAGCCTTAACCTCTGAGTGGTCAAGGGAACATACATAGCCCATGACTTTATTTTTTACTTTGTAGAACTATTGATTGACAGGAAAATATGACAAAACTTGGAGAGATAGGTTTCTTAGAGAGTTTTACTTATGGGTGATATGAGGTAACTTTTGGAGCAATAAATATGCATATTGTCTTGATTTCAGTGGTGGTTGTATGAATATGCATGTCAAAATTAATCAAATTTTACACTTAAAATCATGCATTTATAGCATGCTTGTAACACAATAAAGTTGTTTAAAAATTCTAAGACAACTACTACTGAAATCACCTAATTTTTCATGATTTTATTCATCTGTTTTCCTGGCCCTTTGAAAGGCTTAGCGCTGGTCTGAAATTCAACTTAAGCATCGTTGGGCCCCTGGATAAATTCCATCTCAATAGCAACCTAACTTTATCTCAGGTAGTAACGAGAACAGTGTCCTTCACCTTTGCACAAGGTGATCCTCCTTTCCCAAGAGACTGTTTGGTGCTTGACTCCTCCCGGCTCATTGTGGTATGTTGGTGATTGAATGGGCCTTTGCTGACCTCAAGAAACATACCCAAAGCAAAACGACCAACAGTAGAAGCAACCAAATATAATACATAGACCTTGATACCAGTAAAAAATAATAAAAAGAAAAGCATTAAAAGAAGAGGGATATCAAAAGAAGCCATAGTGGGGTACCTAAACCTACTCAGATTTTGTGGGTGTAATTGACTATGAGGAACTCTACAGTGCAGCAGCTTAGAAACTCCACTTGACAAAGCTCTGCATAAAGTAGCAGTAAGGCTGAGGAGCAAGGTAATTTTATTTTATAGTTACATAAAACTGAATGTAACTTAGCATTGGGAGAGTTCTTTGTTTAATGATTGTTGAGAAGCTTGTAAATATGTATGAAGCATATGCTTTTCATTTTGAGAGGAACTAATGAAAGAATGCATGTGAATGAGCTTTGTAAAGCATAAAGCATGTACAACACTAAGCACTAAATATCCATTAGTACATCTCAGAAGAACTAATGGTTATGAACATAATGTATCTTGATGATATAGAAGGCATAAGTAGCAGAAAATAGAAATCAAAAGATATCTGAATATCTTTATAGAGTTTATTTCTGGTACATTTAAGAATCATGTGAGCCAAAGAGCTTCCAAAGAATAATATATTAACAGTCTTTGTAAAGTACAAGACATCACACAAATGTTTATTTTGAGTCATATATATATATTTATATATATATATATATGTTTATGTTATTGTTGTATTCCTTACCATTTTGACTTATATATAAGGTGAGAAATATGGCTCCATGGTGCAGCCTGAGGGGTAAGCATCAACCTATAGCAATTCTGAATATTTAAGACATGTCATATTGATCAAATCAGAGACTGCTATTCTGAAAAAGAGACCATTTGGTTTCCCTTTAGACCAAACTGAAGAATTCATGTATCAGAGCAGCTCCAACTTATTTTATGCTGCAATGAATTAAAGATAAATTAGCATTATGCCTTTGACTGGCCATGCTGTCTTAAAGGAACTCCTCTCCTCCCACATCTACTAATGTGATGATCCAGCACTGGCTGATGAGAATACCATCTCCTTAACTGCCTTGGTTAGTTCATGTATGGGCACATAATCCAGCCTGGGTCAATGAGGATCTTACCTGAGCTTTTGATATTATGGATAATTAAGTGTCCTCTTTTCATAGGGGCTACTAAGGTTAAAAGCCTGAAGCTGCTGGTAACTACCATGAAAAAAAATTTATTCCGGAATGAAGCCAATATACAGAAAGGAAAGCCAGGCTAGATAGAGATGGATAAATGTCCCTCTGGATTCAATCACCCCCAAAGTCAGATGCATGTTTGCCTTTTGCAAGAGCATAAGTCAATAGTACTTCATTTAAAATATGTTTAAATTAATAGGAACTGAGTTCTGTCACTTGCAACTAACAAGTGCTTATCAATATTATGGGAAGGATTTAAAATGCAGGCCTTTCATAAGCTGTGAGTTTTACCACTGAGGCCATTTCATCCAGTTCTCTTCCTACCCAATATCAAGGAAAAACTAGTTTTTAGAACAGTAGTATATACCTTCAAAAGTCTTAAATGTCTTGGCCACAAATTAGGGCTAGAATAGTTTAAAACTGCCTTCAACCACTCTCAAAGAGATAAGCCTAGCAGAAATTCTGGAACAAGACATATTTCAATGCCTTCTTTTTTGGACAAAATGCAAATACAAGGTGGTATATATTAGTTTAGGTAATTTTTCATTCTGTTTATACAGACTACCAAATGAAGTTACTCATCTATGTTGACTAAGTCTGTCTTACTACAATTAAAAGTGAAAGTTGGCAATATTTTGGTGTAAATACTCCATTTTGGTGTAAACACTTATACACCAATCCAGTCATACTTACAGTCACTATAAAGATGATATCTGAGACCAGGCTGGGGATCAGGAAGGCTGGTCTATGCATGTAATTATCATCTGCACAGTGAGGAGCAGGAGAAAAATTAAACACTTTCTACATTTCCTTATTGTGTTAAAGGAGCCTCTAAAATAATTACACAGAAATCATATCCTGATACAGCAAAAATTTTATCCCTCTGGAATAAATACATAAAAAATTGAGTTCAGTATGTTGTTCATCTCACAAATTCTCCAAATAAGAAATTCTTTAAAAAAAAATTTGGTATGTTGTCCATGTTTTAACCAACAGGGAGCCCACATCCTTGTCATACTTAATCAAGAAGAAACATTCAAGTTAATTTATGCTACAGAAATCCCATTGGTATAGATTTTACTGGAATCAATTTTTCAGAGAAGAAATTAAAATAGTTTTCTAAATCAATATGAATTCTCAAGCCTAAAACCTTCTTGAGTTTAGAAAACGTAAACTACTCTTTGAATACAAATTAAACTCTTGACAGTAGGTTGTGAAATATTAACCTGTACTGCTATGCATACATAGGAAATATACATACACACACCAATTTGTAATAATAATTGACATCTACAGTCTACTTAGATTTCCTTATCTGTGCTTACCTCTGAGTCTTCATCAATTTCTCCCGTTATTCTCTCTCAGTAAGAAATAAAAACAAGAATTTGCCTGTAAATGTTTATAGTGCATCCACTGAGCTTTCCTCAATCAACTATTTTTTGCTGCTATAATTCAATATTCAACCATAAGGTTATTTTCTGTGTTATAAAATAAGTGGCCCTCTTTTACCATTTCTTAAAGGTCCAAATTAGTTTAACAGCTTTTAAAATAATGAAACAGACAGTTTTCTAAGTGATTGACCAATAATTGGCATTAAGGTAACTTCCAAACATGATATATGCTGAACACAAATGCAGCTTTTAATTTCTTCCATTATAAATGCAGTTTTTAAAATATGGAAATAAAATCATGAGCTATAAGCTAAAATACTCAAGGAAAAATGAGGACTGACTTTGAGATTGTTAGATGTCTACAACAAGGAGAGGTGTTAGATGACATGAGTCCCAAAGCAGGTAGGTTTTAGGAATGAAAGAACAAAGACATCTAGCCCATCTCTAGACCCAGTGAGGCTTGTCCTTCAATTCTAACTGGAAGGAACACTTCAAAAGAACAAGTTGAAGATGAGAGACAACTAATCCAATTTTATAAGGAACAGAGGGTAGCCATACACATTTCTCTAAAGAAGATATACAAATGAACAATAGCATATAAAAAAAAGTTCAACATCATTAGCCATTAGAGGAATCCACATTAATATCATGATACCACTTCACATCCTTGAGAATGTTTAGAATCAGTAAGTCAAACAACAGATATTGTTGAGGATTTGAAGAAATTAGGACACTGATAAACTGTTAATGTGAATGCAGAATTTTTTAGTCTCTTTTTAAAATATAAATTTATTTATTTTAATTGGAAGTTAATTACTTTACAATATTGTATTGGTTTTGCCATACATAAACATTAACCCATCACAGGTATACACGTGTTCCCCATCCTGAACCCCCTTCTCCTTCTCCTTCCCCGTACCATCCCTCTGGGTCATCTCAGTGCACCAGCCCCAAGCATCCAATATCATGTTCAGTTTCTTTGAAGAACACTCTGGAAGTTTCTCATAAGGTTAAACAAAGAGTTTCCATATGACCCAGCAATCCCCAGCAATTCCACTCCTAGGTAGAGTAACCAAAAGAAATGTAAATATACCTCCATACCAAAAGTTGTACACACATGTTCATAGTAGATGAAATAGACCAAAACTGAAAAGGGTTAAAATGATTATCAATCAGCAAATGAATAAGTAAAAGGTGGCATAGCTATACAGTGGATTAATATTTGTCAATAAAAAGAAGTGAGGCAGTGATATATACCACAACCTGCATACATGCCACATGCTGGACTTTGAAAATATTACAGTATGTGTAAGAAGGCAGATCCAAAGGACAGCATATGTATCAATTATTCAATGTATATGAAATACATAATAGGCAAATCTATAGAAAAAGAAAGCAAATTAGTGTTTGCCCAAGGCTGAGAGGGATGGGCAAGTAATTGAGGTGGCTAAGGAATGTAAGGGTTTCCTTTCAGGGGTGATTAAAATTTAAAACTAATTATTGTAATTATTGCACAATTCAGTAAATATTGAATATAAAAAGCCATTGAATTGTACACTTTTAATGGGTGAATTGTATTTTCTGTGAATTATATATCAATAAGCTATTGAAATTTTTAAAATAATAATAAAATACAGAAATAACAAATTAAATGCATTGTTGTTTGAAGAGCCAGAGTTTTGACTGGGGAAGTAGGAAAATAGAAACATGTAATGGGATAAAATGAGAAAAGAACATGAAATTAAGGTATGAATTATAGATATCGATAGTTATTTATATTTCTCTAGTTCTGCTCACTTACAGGACTTAGAGGCAATGAAGCTTTGGTTGCAATGAGTATGCCTAGTAGTCAGATCTTGATTTCTAAATACCATTCATCACTCCAGAGCTCCTTGGAGAAATAAATAGTTGATTTCAGGTAAAAAACAACAAAAATACAGCCTGGTGCTATACCAAAAAGTAAGGAAGTGCTCAAAGAACTATACAGACATGTCAAAAGGGCAGGAACTGGCCTAAAGGGGCTCCCACAGGCCAAATTCATCACATGTCAAAGTCATATGTCATTTACACAATGTCATTTGATATATGTCAATGTCATAAAAGATCTGTGTGAGAAGTGAGGGGTAGACATACCTGTTCTAGAATAAACAGAAGTAAAGAAATCTAGCAACTAGATACATGTATAATGCTATAGAACCTGAGTTCTAAAATAATGGGGGGAAAAGATAACACAGCTATAGAAAAAATAGAAAGGAAAATTAAAGATTTTTTTCCCATATGGACTGTACGTTGAGCAATACTATTACGTATGTTAAATTTCTTGAGTATGATAATGGTGCTGTGATGATTGGGGAGAATGTTTCTGTTCTTAGGTGAAATGGGTTGAAATATTTAGTTAAGAAGTATTATGATATCTGAATTATTCAAGTCATCCAGCAAAAATAAAGATGGAAAGAGACAGATTAAAAAAGGCAAGTATGGCAAAACACTAACAATAAAGGAATCTAATTGACATGTATATGGGTACTCTTTGCACTACTCATTAAATTGTCTGTAGATTTGACATATTTCAAAATTTTAAAGTTGGGGAAAAAACCTCAACTGTTCATGTTGATAAGTCTTTTATTTCAGCTCAATTAAAAAACACTATGTACCAGCATCCTTCACAAATCTAAGTAGATTTTTTAATTTCTCCTTAATTGGCTAACATTGTTTTCATCAACTCTCAAGATTATTTTTGGCTAAATTGCAGAGAAGAGTCACCTAAAAGAAAAATGGCATCTGTGATCCAAAAGGAAAAAAAAAAATCATCTGTTAAAATATTAGCTTATTTCATGTATTTGTTGTGCCCAGCAAGTTATGTCACTTAGTTATTTTTAATCTCAGTTAGAGAAATTTAAATTTATTTTAGAAGGATAAGTGAAATCAATCCCAGCAGGGCATTTCTGTATCAATTTTTATCTCTAGTCAATGTGCATCTTGTTCTGTTTAAATGCTTTTACGAGTTTTTAGCATAAAAATAAAAATCCCTTTAAAATTAGATGGTAAGTTGAAAGATTGATAAATCTGTTATTCTTAAAATATACGTGCTCATTTGGACATTCTTGATTTTTATTATGGGAATGGGTGAGGGAAGGAAGAATAGAGGGAAAATTATAAAAGTGGCTTGCAGAAAACTCTCATTTAAAAAGTAAACTCTCTGAATGTTTGTTGTATGTTACACATTTCCTTTTTTACATTTCAGTTTTGCCACAGAGAAAAGTTGGAGCAAGTCATGTTATTGTTCAATCGCTCAGTCATATCTGACTCTTGGCGACTCCATTCTTCAAGAAGAATATTTCTCTGTCCTTTGAGATTTCACATTTAAAGATGTGTCACCCAGAATGTCTCAAAAGGATACAGAAAATAGAGGTGATAGAGCCAGCATTGGTTAGATTCACCCATACCTACATCTTACCAATATATCAAAATCATCTCTATCTCAGCAAAAGTGAGCAACATCCTAATTGCCCTAGGATTTTTGCTGAGTTTCTTTATGATTCATTCTTGCCTTCATAGGATTTGCTGTTGTTCAGTCGCTAAGTCATAACAACTCTTTGCAAGACCAAGGACTGTAGCATGCCAGGCTTCTCCATCCTCCACTATGACCAAGAGTTTGCTCAAATTCATGTCCATTGAGTTGGTGAGGGAATCCAACCATCTCATCTTCTATCACCCCCTTCTCCTTTTGCCCTCAATCTTTCCCAACATCAGGGTCTTTTCCAAAAATTTGGCTCTTTGCATCCAGTCGCCAAAGTATCAGAGCTTCAGCTTCAGCATCCGTCCTTCCAATAAATATTTAGGATTGATTTTCTCTAGGATTGATTGGTTTGAGCTCCTTGAGTTCAAGTGACTCTCAAGCATCTTCTCCAGCACTACAAATCAAAAGTAACAATTCTTTGCTGCTCAGACTTCTTTATGGTGCACAGCATGTAATTTAGAAGGGAAAATTAATCCTTTCCTCAGTCAGATATTTAACTAAACGGAAGTTTCTCATTAAGATTTTTAATACTAAGATTCTCCCAAGTTTAGAAGAGGAGGCAGAAGTGGAGCTACAAAGAAACCTACAAAGTCCTCACTGTGAATGCCTGCTCCTTGCAGTGTGGACCACACCACTGGCACCATTTAAGAGTTTGTGAGAAATGCAGGGTTTCAGGCTCCACTTCAGAATGTTTCTATCAGAATCTACATTTTAACAAGATCTCCAAGAGATTAAATCCGAGAAGTATTTTACTGAAAGAAGTGGCTCTCTGCATTAGCTGCTGATCCATAGAACCCCCAAGGGAAACAAAACTGCTGATGCCTCCTCCAATGTGGTGTTAAATTGTGTCCCCTCAGAAGATATGCTGAGCTCCTAATCCCTACTACCTATGAATGTGACCTAATTTGAAATACAGTCTTTGTAGATGTCATCCAGTTAAGATGAGATTGTATTGGCTTAAAGGAGGTCCTAAATTCTGCTCTATGAGAGAAAGGAGAGGGAGATTTGGATACAGAGACACAGAGGAAACACTGGAAAGAAGGCCATGTGACAGCAGAGGAAGAGACCAGAATGATTCAACTACAAGTTGAAGAATACCAAGGCTCATTGGCAGCCATCAGAATCTAAGGAGAAACAAGGAAAATCTTCCCCTAGAGCCTCGAGGGAGAGCATGGCCTTGCCCACAGTTTGATTCCAGACTACTGTGAGAGAATAACTTTCTATTGCTTAAGTCAACAGGCTTGAAGTAATTTATTTCGGCAGCCCTAAGAAATTAATATACCTGCATCTCACCTCCAGAAATTCTGATTTAATTATTTGGGGATATATCCTAGGCACTGGGATCTTAAAAAGCTCTGTGATTCTAACATGCACTCAAGTTTGAGACTCACTATTCTGAATGTCCAGAGCAGATAAGAAAGCTAACTCTAAGAAAAAGAGGAATTAGAAAGTGATTTTTAAAAGTTTTAACTTAGTGAAGTTGAAAGATAAGTGGTCCCAAGTATTTTAATTTCTCAAAATTATGCTGAAAATAGTATGCATATACATGATATATAAAATTTATACCTGATAATATTCACTGTTTGCTGTGCTTTGAAGACTAACAAAGTATTTTAATAGAAAATTTAGTTCAGTGAAAACAGATTGGCTTATTTCATTACACCTGCAAGATATTTTTTTTTTTTTATTCTTACCAGATCAGGCACCATCATCCATCTGCTAGCAGAATAGTGTTTTGGAAAAACA
>SJYC01111000.1:0-11449 GCA_006408675.1 Madoqua kirkii | reverse complement strand
CCAATACTTTGGCCACCTTATGCAAAGAGGTGACTCATTGGAAAAGACTCTGATGCTGAGAGGGATTTGGAGCTGGAGGAGAAGGGGACGACAGAGGATGAGATGGCTGGATGGCATCACTGACTTGATGGATGTGAGTCTGAGTGAACTCTGGGAGATCGTGATGGACAGGGAGGCCTGGAGTGCTGCAGTTCATGGGGTCGCAAAGAGTCAGAGATAACTGACAACTGAACTGAACTGACTGAACAAGAAATTGATATGTCTTATCACACCTGAGATAAGATTTCTGGAGATACAAGATAATTTAGATGTAAACTAATTTCTCCTGAAATAATAGTTTGCTCCTTAGTCACAGGGAGATTATCTTGGCTCTTTCTAGGTCTTGCCAATAAAATGAAAGTCCCAAGGAGGCTTTCTCCATTCAAATTGTAATGAATCTTGAGCTAGAAAATAGATACAACTCATAGTAAAAAGAACTTCAATCCATATGGATTAATTTACTTATAAATCACAGACAGACTGTGTGAAACACTAATCACTTAGAAAATATATATGTCTTACACTTTGAAGCTGGACTTAGCATTGTCCCCAGAGAGGAGGGTTGAAGACCCTGGGCCTTTCATACACATGCTATACATTATGTGTTTTGTTTTAAAACTGTGATTAGTATAAGTTAAACATGGAATAATCAACTAACCATGAGATTTTATTCATGCATAGCAGGAATAATCCTATTATAAAATTATTTGATACCATGGACAAAAGCTGGGTAGCTACAGTGTCACTTAGGGCACTGTAGTCCTTTCTGCTATTCAAAGATAGCTTCCCCACAATAGAACTTGTTAATAGAAAGCTGAAATCTAAGCATGCCATTAAACAACACAGAATGGTGGCAACTTACTTATAATTACCTAGGTATAAAATCACTTAAGGCTGAAAAGAAAATGTCCCCAAAGTCAGTTTCTCTGAGCAAATATTACATTTATCTTTGCCTATTGATTTCTTTTTGGGATCAGAAAGGATAGAAGAAGATTTACTTCATTACTCGGGATATTGTTCTTAGATCTGTGCCTGTCCATTTAGCAAACTTTGGCCAAATCTTTATTTGCTATCACAACTCCAAATAGCTGAGGCGTTGTCAAATTAGCAAAATGGTTTTAAATGGGAAAGGAAGATAGACTTGCAATTTAATGGTAGCTAACACTTACTGAAAGCATACAATATGCCAGGTGCTATGCTAAAGTGAAGTGAAGTGAAAGTCACTCAGTTATGTCAAACTCTTTTTGACCCCATGGAATATACAGTGCATGGAATTCTCCAGGCCAGCATACTGGAATGGGTAGCCTATCCCTTCTCTAGAGAATCTTCCTATGGGAAAGGAAGATAGACTTGCAATTTAATGGTAGCTAACACTTACTGAAAGCATACAATATGCCAGGTGCTATGCTAAAGTGAAGTGAAGTGAAAGTCACTCAGTTATGTCAAACTCTTTTTGACCCCATGGAATATACAGTGCATGGAATTCTCCAGGCCAGCATACTGGAATGGGTAGCCTATCCCTTCTCTAGAGAATCTTCCCAATCCAAGGATCGGATCCAGTTGAGTCTTTACCAGCTGAGTCACAAGAGAAGCCTAAGGATACTTGAATGGGTAGCCTGTTCCTTCTCCAGCAGATTTTTCCAACCCAGGACACAAATCAGGGTCTCCTGCATTCCAGGGTGATTCTTTACCAGCTGAGTTATCAGAGACGCTCTGATGATTATGGATAAGGAATCCCATACCATTTGAACTATTATCTTTAAATAAAAATAGAAACTAGAGAAGACAGTAAGAAATAACACAGTAAGAGATAACTGTGTCAAATAACACAGTAAGAGGCAGGGTTGAAATCCAGGTAGCCTATCTGTTAATGCCGTTGAGTACAATGCATGCCTCTTCTACAAGTTGATCGAATTCAGCTCATATAGATCAAAATTATTTTCCAATTTGACTTGATAAGCCCTCATTAAATAAATGCCTTACTTTATATAAATATATATGCCAATAGATATAAATTACTAAATTAAACAATGGTAATTTGCAAAACTTTAAAAAAAAACTGCACTTGACAAGTTAATCCTAAAACTTTGGGCTCTTAACTTGAAGTCCAGGTCTATCTGTGTTTCTGCAAATGGCCTTATTTTATTCTTTATAATAGCTGAGTAATATTCATTGACCATATGTACCACATCTTTAGCACAGAGAACTCTGCTCTATATTATGTAATAACCTAAATGGGAAAAGAATTTGAAAAAGAATAGATACATGTAGATGCATAAATGAATCACTTTACTATACACTGAAACTAATGTAATATCATGTTAAAAATATAAAATAAAAAATTAAATTAAATATAAAATAAAAAATTAAATTAAATATAAAATAAAAAAGTTGGGAAAAGACCTTGAGGTCCAGAAATGGTATTTAGAAGTAAGAATTTTGTGAATTTCAAATTTACATGCCAAGTTATGGACCCATGCCTTTTCCATGTTCTAAGAGGCTTAGAATTCCACAATAAATAGTTTCTGGCCAAGTCATCTGGGAAATTCAGAAAAGGGAGAAGAATGGTAAGAACTGTGAAAGACAGAGTGTCTTAGAAACTGCACTGAGTGACCTCCATGAGGAGGTCAAACAACAGCTGACCACAACATCCTTGCAGAAGATGCGGAGATCTTACAATAGCTCACATTTTATGAGTGTGACCAAGTTCCAGCCACCAAGAATTTCACATTTTTCATTATTATTCACCCAAAGGGATAGATGCCAAAGCCTTCACCTTGCATCTGCTTTGTAATACCACCTCATAGTCACAAGGAGTTGACTGTGGATGGTGTAGAAGGGATGAGGGACTGATTCATTAGCTGGTGATAAGCACAGTTACCAATGTCAGTATCATTTGGCCTGATCATGACTTTTCCCTTCCCAGGAAGAGAGAGACGTGTGTTGTTGCCAGCATATGTTTGTGGGACTTACCTGCCAAATGCCAGGTAAGGGGCTGGCTGGGCCTATAGGAGGACTAGAACTTCCCAGGAGAGCATGACACCACAGTGATAAATGGGATCTGTTAAGGAAAACATGTGAATGGATAGGTGGAAATAGGTCAGTTAGAGGATTTAACTTCAGTGAAAACTAAAGGTGAAACAAGTCTATTCCAAAGAAACACTGTGGATTTAAACATGAAAATGTAGGGAGATCCTGATAAATGAGACTGATTGAAAATTTAAAAGCAGATAGAATCAAATGGTGCTGAGAATGGAGTGAAGCTGGAGCAGGAGATGGGGGAATGTGGAAGTTCAAAGCAAAGTGATGGAGGTGTTCTTCCCGGACACTTGGAAACTTTCTTGTGGCATATTAAGCACATTTGCTCCCACCAATGGGCAGTTTTTGCCACTTATAAAGTGACAATGTAAGAGGCCAAGAAACTTTCTATCTGACCGCAGGGGATTCACCATCAACAGAAACCCTCTTGTATTTGAACCGTTGCCCTGATTCCTGCAGGTAGCTGGAAGCTGTGGCTGCCTCTTGTGAGTCACCATGTCACATAAATATCATATGATTGTGATGCTGAGACTTGAGCTGAGATCTGTCTCCAAAATTCACGTTCTGCCCAGGACACAGCACTTCAAAAGAGGCCCGGATGCTATTCAATGTCAGAAGAGTAAATGGAAATATGCAATGCTGTTTTCACCAAAATAGAATCATTATTGGCTTATATTGATTAGTCATTCAGAATCTAAGCAATACCTCTTCAAACCCCTGGGAGCTTATTAGAAGGAAGTTTAGGCTAAGCTTAACAATACCTCGTTGTGATTGTTTCTTGACTATTTTCTAGAAATTTTGTTAACTGCTTTCTTCTTATTTTTGTCATCAGTTGTATTATTAAATATGACATCTTTTTATGTAGGGACTTTTTGGTACTATGGATTTTTGATTATACAATTAACACAGTGAAAATCCTAAAGTAGCTATTAGTAAGCCTTGGGATTTTTTTTTTTTTCCTGACCAGTTTTAAAGATGTAACAGCTTTGCAATATAGGTAGAGATTTACACAAAAGATGATACACATGCCTAGTCTGTCACTTACACTTCCTTTATTTTCTTGATTTAAAAAATATATAGAAAAAAAAACACATTTGCTAACATATCAAGAAATATTATATAATGGAGAAACAAAAATAAAACATAAAGCAGAGATATTACTTTGCTGACTAAGGTCCGTCTAGTCAAGGCTTTTTCCAGTAGTCATGTATGGATGTGAGAGTTGAACTGTGAAGAAAGCTGAGCTCCGAAGAAGTGATGCTTTTGAGCTGTGGTGTTGGAGAAGACTCTTGAGAGTCCCTTGGACTGCAAGGAGATCCAACCAGTCCATTCTGAAGGGATCAACCATGGAATTTCTTTGGAAGGAAATGATGCTAAAGCTGAAACTCCAGTACTTTGGCCACCTTATGCAAAGAGTTGACTCATTGGAAAAGACTTTGATGCTGGGAGGGATTGGAGGCAGAAGGAGAAGGGGATGATAGAGGATGAGATAGCTGGATGGCATCACGGACTCGATGGACCTGAGTCCAAGTGAACTCCGGGAGTTGGTGATGGACAGGGAGGCCTGGTGTGCTGCGATTCATGGGGTTGCAAAGAGTCAGACATGACTGAGCAACTGAACTGAACCCCATCTCACTCCCTATTCTGATCACCTTTAGAAAACTATTATGGTAACTTCTCTCTTTTTCCTCCTATCTATTTTTTTCCAATTTGATTATAATAACATTAGGTAATTTTCTATTTTGCTTTTATCTGATAATAGTATAGTCCAAGTATTTTTACATTACTATATAATCTGCTAAGTCATTATTTAAAACTATAAAATGCTGAATCAAGTGAATATATCATAATTACTTACTGAATCTTCTGATATTAGGCTATATCTATTTTTATATATTATAAATAGTGCTATGAATCTCTTTATCTATACAGATTACTTTTTCTTATTTTAATTTAATTTCTTTAAGTATGATCCTAGAAATTAAAATAGAGGGTTAAAAGGCAAAAACCATTTTTATATCTCTTGATATTATAGGGAGATGCTAAGTCGCTTCAGTAGTGTCTGACTCTGTGTGACCCCGTAGATGGCAGCCCACCAAACTCCCCTCTCCCTGAGATTCTCCAGGCAAAAACATTGGAGTGGGTTGCCATTTCCTTCTCCAATGCATGAAAGTGAAAAGTGAAAGTGAAGTTGCTCAGTCGTGTCTGACTCCTACCGACCCCATGGACTGCAGCCCACCAGGCCCTCCCTCTGTGGGATTTTCCAGGCAAGAGTACTAGAGTGGGTTACCATTGCTTTCTCTGATAGAAAGATATTGGATGCTATTTAAAAAAAAAAAAAAACTTAAAGGGTGAATAAAAGCTCACAAGAACTAGAATAAATTGTCTGGAAGCGTGATATAACAGAGAGAAGAAATGCACTTGATAATACAAATACAGGATGTTCACTGCTGTGTTGTGCATAAAGCTGAATTATACTAAACTGTCTCCTGCAATATGTTAAAGTTATAAATACTGCAAAAGGATTAGTCTTACATAAGAATCCTAACAGATACACAATACTAAATTGCTTTCCTAAAGTGTTCTACCAATTTATAATACTCCAGAAATGAATGATGATGATATTCTTTCAGCACCTTCACAAGAATTACATAATATCAGTTTTTAAACCTTTGATAATTTAAGGAGAAATATTTCATTCTCATTTGCATTGATTTTATACATCCACTGAATATTAAACTATCTATGGTCTGTGGAATATATATTTATTGGCATTCTACCATGGGTTTTTTGCTAGGTGTATTCCCCTTAGAATCTACTTCTGCCTAGACTCCCCACAGATTAAAAAAGAACCCATATTTCTACCCTGAAGGGTTTTACTCTTGTCCATGGTGGTGTCTACATTTCATTTACATTGTCACCTCCTCACAGCATGGCTCTTCTCTCTGATGTTTTGTGTTTTCAAACTGCTGTGTAACACTTGTGATGCTCTGTAAATAATAAATAATAAAAGTCCTGTAGTCTGCTGCCTGCAGCTTTGATCAAGGGAAGCTTTCAACTGATTTCACATGAGTAGATCTAAAGCAGAAAAGGTACCTTCTTGATGGTGTGGCTGTTTATCAGCAGCGATCAACCATGTTGCTGGCAGGGAGGTTTCAGAAATACACCTCACACCAGCTCCCAGAGAAACTCTGTTTCCTGATGGATGATCAGGGCAGAGCTCTGCACATCCTGGACAGCTACTGTGAGATCACACATGATGGTTATAGGGTAGGATGAGTCAGTACCTCTTAGTCTTTCGTCTTCATCTGAAGACCCCATAAGTGTGGATCAGATACTGTGAGTGAAGAGGGAGCTGCAAATTTTTTGTTTAGATTTCAACTTGTCCATGATAGGTTTTGAGTAAGAAGCTGCAACTTCACCTTGAGGAAATTATTTAATCCATCTATTTTTCAAATAGACCAAAAAGCACAAACCTTAATTCATTCTCTTCACCATTAAAAAAAAAAAAATTC
Organism: Madoqua kirkii; assembly: GCA_006408675.1. Classification (NCBI taxonomy): domain Eukaryota; kingdom Metazoa; phylum Chordata; class Mammalia; order Artiodactyla; family Bovidae; genus Madoqua; species Madoqua kirkii. The sequence goes on along the minus strand of SJYC01111000.1, from coordinate 4,856 downwards.
AGTTCAATGTCATGGCCAATTGTTAGTGGGATCAGGAAAAAAGAGGACAGAGTATAGAATGAAAAACAAGCACAGTGTGGAGGCAACAGAAAAGTAAGGGAAGAATATGGTATAAAAAATAGAAAACAAGAGAATATTATTGAAGAGACCCTGGGAAGAAAATGGAATCAGCAAAGGATCTAGCAATGGGAAAAAAAAAACTCCAGAATTTGGAGGTGTACATGTTACCATGCTTGTCTAGCTATAGTGGTAACAATTTCATCTGCTACCTTTCAAAATATTTGTGCTTTTAAAACATGTTTTGGGGCTTTTCATACTGTGTTATTATAGGACATTTAAAATTTAAATAAAGAGAATAATATGATGAAATTCATGAAGCAATACTCCACCCACAAAATTACCAATATATGGCCCAAACTGGGCTGATCTTTGTCCACCCTCATTACTCCATTCTTGCATTACTTTTGTGCAAACACTGGACATCATACCATTTCAAATATTTCAGTAGGAATTTCTAAAACATAATGTATTTTAAAATAAGTAACCAAATTCTATTATTACATATAAAATGTAAGACTAATTTCTAATAATACCAAAGAATCAGTGCCCAATATTTCTATCATCTTATAAATGTCAATGCTTATGTTTTTAACCCTTCATGGATCCCAGCTATGGTGAAGTGGCTTGCATAACTCAGTGAAGTTATGAGCCATGCTGTGCAGGGCCACCCAAGACAGATAGATCATAGTGACCAGTTCTGACAAAACGTAGCACACAGGAGGAGTGAGGGAAAGGCAAACCACTCCAGTATCATTTCCATGAGACCCCCAGGAATAGTATGAAAAGGTTCAGTTCAGTAACTCAGTCATGTCTGACTCTCTGCAACTCCATGAACTATAGCACGCCAGGCCTCCCTGTCCATCACCAACTCCTGGAGTTTACTCAGACTCATGTCCATATAGTTAGTGAAAGGTATAATACTGAAATATGAGCCCTCACTTCTGAAGGTTTCCAAAATGCTCCTGGGGAAGAATAAAGGGCAATTACTAATAGCTCCAGAAAGAAAGAGGCAGCTGGGCCAAAGTGGAAATGACAGTTGTGGATGTGTCTGCTACGGAAAGTGAAGTCCAGCGCTGTAAAGAATAATACTGCATAGGAATGTGGAATGTTAGGTCCAATAAACAAGGTAAATTGGGCATAGTTAAGCAGGAGATGGCAAGCATGAACATCAACATCATAGGAATCAGTGAATTAAAATGGATGGAAAGGGTAAATTTAATTCAGAGGACCGTTATATCTACTACGGTAGACAAGAATTGCTTACAGAAAGTGGAGTAGTCCTCACAGTCAATGAAAGAATCTGAAATGCAGTATTTGGATGCAATCTTAAAAATGACAGAATTATCTTGTCCCCTCCCCCCACCCACGGCAAGCCATTCAGTATCACAGTAATCCAAGTCTATGCCCCTACCATGTTGAGAAGCTGAAATTGACAGGTTCAATGAGGACCTACAAGACCTCCTAGAATTAACCACAAAAAAAAAAAAAAAAAAAAAAAGTCCTTTTCATCAGAGGCGATTGAAATGCAAAAATAGAAAGTCAAGAGATACCTGGAGTAACAGGCAAGTTTCACCTTTGAGTACAAAATGAAAAAGGGCAAAGGCTAACAGAGTTTTGCCAAGAGAGTGTACTGGTCATAGCAAACACCCTCTTCCAGCAACACAAGGGACAGCTGTACACATGGACATCACCAAATGGTCAATATAGAAATCAGATTGATTATATTTGCAGCTAAAGATGGAAACAGTTAGCAAAACAGTTAACAAAAACAAGACCATGATCAGACTGTGGCTCAGATCATCACTAAAAAATTGAGGATGAAATCAAAGAAAGTAGGGAAAACCACTAGGCCATTCAGATAGGACCTAAATCAAACCCCTTATGAATATACAGTGAGAGGTCAAACAGATTTAAGGGATTAGATCTGATAGAGTACCTGAAGAACTATGGACAAAGGTTCATAGCATTGTACAAGAGGCAGTGACTAAACCATTCCAAAGAAAAAGAAATGCAAGAAGGCAAAATTGTTGTCTGAGGAGGTCTTACAAATAGCTGAGGAAAGAAGAAAAGCAAAAAGCAAGGGAGAAAGGGAAATATATACCCAGCTGAATGCAGAGTTCTAGAGAATCACAAGGAGACTTAAGAAGGACTTCTTAAATGAACAATGCAAAGAAGTAGAGGAAAGCAATAGAATAGAAAACTCTAGAGATCTCATCACAAAAGTTGGAGCTATCAAAAGAACATTTCATGCAAGGATGGGCACAATAAAGGACAGAAACAGTAAGGACATAACAGAAGCAGAAGAGATTAAGAAAAAGTGGCAAGAATACACAGTAGGACTATCCAAAAAAGTTCTTAGTGACCTGGATAACCACAGTGGTGTGGACACTCACCTAGAGCCAGACATCCTGGAATGTCAAGTCAAGTGGGCCTTGGGAAGCATTACTAGAAACAAAGCTAGTGGAGGTGATGGAATTCATTTACATTCTTAAAAGATGATCCGTTAAAGTGCTGAAGTCAATAAGTCAGCAAACTTGGAAAAACTAAGTTGTGGCCACAGGTTTGGAAAAAGTCAATTTTCATTCCAATCCCAAGGAAAGGGAATGCCAAAGAATGTTGAAACTACCATACAGTTGTGCTCTTTTTGCATGCTAGTAAAGTTATGCTCAAAATCCTTCAAGCTAGCCTTCAGAGTACATTAACTAAGAATTTCCAGATGTACAAGCTGGATTTAGAAAAGGCAGAGGAATCAGCGTTTAAATTGTCAAGATCCAATTGGATCATAGGGAAAACAAGATAATTCCAGAAAAACATTTCCTTCTGCTTCATTGACTACACCAAAGTGCTTGACTGTGTGGATCACAGCAAAATGTGCAAAATTCTTAGAGATGGGAATACCAAGCACCTTACCTGTCTCCTAAGAAACCTGTATGCAGGTCAAGAAGCAAGTTAGAACCTTACATGCAATAACTGACTGGTTTAAGACTGGGAAAAGAGTAAGACAAGGCTGTACATTCTTACTTTCTTTATTTAATTTATATACAGAATCAGTTAGTTCAGTGGCTCAGTCACGTCTGACTCTGCAACTCCATGGACTGCAGCACACCAGGCTTCCTTGTCCATCACCAACTCCTGGAGCCTGCCCAAACTCATGTCCATTGAGTTGGTGATGCCATCTAACCATCTCATCCTCTGTCATTCCCTTCCCCTTCAATCTTTCCCAGCCTCAGGCTCTTTTCCATGAGTCAGTTCTTTGCATCAGGTGATCAAACTATTGGAGCTTCAGCATTAGTCCTTCTGATGAATATTCAGGTCTGATTTCATTTAGGATTGACTGTTTGGATATCCTTGCTGTCCAAGGGACTCTCTCCACTCCACAGTCTTCTCCAATACCACAGTTCAAAAGCTTCAATTCTTCAGCACTCAGCTTTCTTTATGGTCCAACTCTTACATAAATACATGACTACAAGAAAAACTAGAGAAGGCAATGGGACCCCACTCCAGTACTCTTGCCTGGAAAATTCCATGGATGGAAGAGCCTAGCAGGCTACAGTCCATGGGGTCGCTAAGAGTCGGACACAACTGAGCGACTTCTTTCACTTTTCACCTTCATGCACTGGAGAAGGAAATGACAACCCACTCCAATGTTCTTGCCTGGAGAAACTCGGGGATGGCGGAGTCTGATGGGTTGCCATCTCTGGGGTCGCACAGAGTCAGACACGACTGAAGTGACTTAGCAACAGCACAAGAAAAACCAAAGCTTTCACTAGATGGATCTTTATCAGCAAAGAAATGTCTCTGCTTTTTAATACGCTGTCTAGGTTAGTTATAGCTTTTCCTCCAAAGAGCAAGTGCCTTTTAATTTAATGGCTGCAGTCACCATCTGCAGTGATTTTGGAGTCCAAGAAAAGAAAGTGTGTTACTGTTTCCATTGTTTCCCATCTATTTGCCATGAAGTGATGGGACTGGATGTTATGATCTTAGATTTTTACATACAGTGTACTTCGTGTGAAATGGTGGCCCAGATTAATCACAGGCTGGAATCAAGATTGCTGGGAGAAATATCAACTTCAAATATGCAGGTAATATCACTCTAATGGTAGAAAGGGAAGAGGATCTGAAGAGTATCTTAATGACTTTGAAAGAGGAGGGTGAAAAAATTGACTTTAAACATTCAAAAAACTAATATCATAGCATCCAATCTCATCTCTTCATGACAAATATAAGGGCAAAAAGTGGAAACAGTGACAGATTTTATTTTCTTTGGCTCCAAAATCACTGCAGCCCACCAGGTTCCTCTGTTCATGGGGTTCTCCAGGCAAAAATACTGGAGTGGGTTGCCATTTCCTTCTCCAAGGGATTTTCCCAACCCAGGGATTGAACCTAGGTCTTCCACATGACTAATACCAAATCATTGCAGACAGTGACTTCAACTATGAAATTCAAAGACACTCTTTGGAAGGAAAGCTATGACAAACCTAGATACTGTGTTAAAAAGCAGAGACATTACTTTGCCAACAAAAGTTCACCTAGTCAAAGCTATAGTTTTTCCTGTAGTCATGTATGGATGGAAGAGTTGGACCATAAAGAAGGCTGAGCACCAAAGAATTGATGCTTTTGAATTGTGTTAGAGAAAACTCTTGAGAGTACCTTGGACTGTCAGGAGATCAGTCAGTCAATTGTCAGTCAATCCTAATGTAAATCAACTCTGACTATTCATTGGAAGGGATGGTGCTAAAGCTGAAACTCCAATAGTTTGGCCACCTGATGCAAAGAATCAATTCACTGGAAAAGAC
>SJYC01110997.1:0-52913 GCA_006408675.1 Madoqua kirkii | reverse complement strand
GTGAGAGAAGTTGATTGAAGGTCATTAAAGTTTAGATTTTTTTAATCATAATTTTTATAATTATTTTGCATAATGCATTAAACAATGGTATATTTTGACACTGTATATCTTAGTGAGCTCACTATTGCTGACAATCTCATCTTATTGAATATAAGCCAAGAAAATGATTCAAAAAAATGTTTCCCAAGATAAAAGCGAAGACACAAACATGAAAAAAAGTTATTTTCCTATGCTTTATCATAATAATATAAATATCAAAGACAAGGACCTAAGTTAGATCCCCAAGCAAAAACAAAGGATGCTCTATTTTTGAAACTTCCACAGAGGATACAATATTAAAAATACCCCAAAAGAACATTATTTTTAGTGACTGTATGTAAGATATTTAAAACCCCAACTCCATGATTTTAAAATGTTAGTCATTTTGAACAGATTTTCTTCATTGGGCCTCAAACTGAACTCTATTGGTAACAATCAATCAAACTATTTCTGCTAGGTAATCATGTAAGTACTAAATAAACATGGTTATGTAGCTTGATGAAGCAATTCCCAAATTACCTAATTGCTGGCTTAGTTATGAATAGAAATGAAATGCATGGAACTACCACATAAACATATTCTGAAACATGTTATATTTTCAATCACTTATTTTGTTATCTCCAGGGCCTTAGTGCTTCAAGTTATTAATATCAATATATTTTCATCAGTTGCATCAATAAGGATGTGTTATGATGAATGTTTCATGCTCAGTCTTGAGAATAATAGAAAAACTGACAGACTAAAACCTGACTGGAGTTTCCTTCTGCTCTAATGTAAGTCATTATGGCAGCCAAGTGTGGTTATCCAGGCAGCTCTTCCTTCCCTTCACAGTTCAGTGGTGTCTACTGCTTCCTGCTGTTTCACAGGCTTTCATATGACAGTCACTGCAATATGGTAGACAAAATCCAGCTTTTCTGCGGATTGGAAGGCTGCGTTCTGGCAGAGAGTTGTGATTCTTAGCCACAGAAGAAAAAGGCAACTCTTCTATAGGAAGGAGAAGGCATAGTCTCCTGCTATCTGCAGAGATGAAGCTCTTCTCAAGGACTCTTCCTGGAGAAATGGTTCAGAGGCAAATATAGCCAAGCGCCAGAAAGTATGCCTATGTGCTGCTCAGCTAGAGAAACAGAAAACCGCTGTATAATGTGATGAGTACCATGATAAGGATTGAAAATGGAGTTTTATGAAGCCATAGAATTCCTTTCCTAGCTCTACCCTGAAGAAGATTTCCCCAAAAATGTGAATGAACTGACTTATTAAAAATGAGAAGGAGCTAGGCAGAAGAAAAATTGGAAAAAGGAAAGATTTAGGGAGAGATGAAACTGCACAAATCATTCATATATTAGTAGATAAAGCACACAAATTCTCTATTGATATGGATAGCAGCTAAGAGAATAAGGAAGAAAAGATATATATGTGTGTATATGTGCATATAGTCTTTCTCTCTCTCCTTATACATATATAGATGTGTAGATACATACATATTTACATTGCACATGTAAATACACACACACACACACATATATATATATGTATATATATATACACACATTTTTTCTCTCTCCCTCATTCTCCTAGCCAGTATCTATATCAGTAGAGAATTTGTGTGCTTTATTTACTACTATATGAATAGTTTTACAGAGCTTCATCTCTTCCTAGATCATTTGGGCTTCCCAGGTGGTGCTGGTAGTAAAGAACCCACCTCCAAGTCAGGAGACATAGAAGACATGGGCTTGATCCCCAGGTCAGGAAGATCCCCTGGAGGAGGGCATGGTGAGCCACTCCAGTATTCTTACCTAGAGAATCCCAAGATCAGAAAGCCCGGCAGGCTATAGTCCCAAGGGTGGCAGAGTCAGACATAACTGAGGTAACTTAACACACATAGTGTAAATTTAGGAAGCAAGTGCAATAAAACACAGTAGAGGAACACAGAGATTAAGAACTGATATTTTAGACAAAACTCATCATGGAAGATAGCTTTAAGGAGGTAACATTTTCTAAAAATTTGAATGAACTGAGTGAATAAGACATGAATTGGCTTAGGAATTAATGGAAATGAAGTGAAATGCATGGAAGTATCACATTAAAATATTCTATGCGAACAAGGGAAGAAACAGATAGCAGAAGAAACAAACAGAAAAAAATAATAAAAGCAACTGAAAAATAAATAATAAGTGGCAATATGTAAATACTTATCAATAACTACTTTAAATGTCAACAGTCTAAAAGTGTCAATCAAAAAGGGTAGAGTGGCTGATTAAATAAAATAAAAAGACCCTTCACTATGCTGCCAACAAGAGAATTTCTTCAGAGCTAAGACACGAACACTGAAAGTGAGGGGATGGAGAAATACACTTTATGCCTATAGAAATGGCAAGAAAGTAGGGCAGCAATACTCATATCAGACAAAAATAAACTTTAAAGTCTATCACAAAAGACAAAGAAAGGTATTATAGGGTGACAAAGGGACCAATACAGAGGACATTACACTTATTAACAATACAAGATATTACACTTATTAACAATACAAAAGCACCTAAACCTATACCACAAATATAAACAAACATAAATGGAGAAATTGACAATAAGATGAATATAATAGGCAACTTCAACATTACACTTACATCAATGGACAGATTATCCAGACAGAATATCAGTAAAGCAACAGTGTTCATAAATGAAACAATAGAGAAGTTGGACTTAACAGATATCTAATAACCATAATTGCCTCCTGAGAAACCTGTATGCAGGTCAAGAAATAACAGTTAGAACTGCCCATAGCACAACAGAGTGGTTCAAAATTGGGAAAGGAATATGTCAAACGTGTATATCTTCACTCTGTTTATTTAACTTATATGCAGAGTACATCACACAAAATGCTGGGCTGGATGATTCTCAAGCTGGAATAAAGATTTCCAGGAGAAATATAAACAACTTCAGATATGCAGATGATAACACTAATGGCAGAAAGTGAAGAGGAACTAAAGAGCCTCTTGATGAAGGTGAAAGAGCAGAGTGAAAAAGCTGGCTTAAAACTCAACATTCAAAAAACTTAGATCATGGCATTTGGTTCCATCACTTCATGGCAAATAGATGGGCAAACTATGGAAATAGTGTCAGATTTCAATTTCTTGGGCTCCAAAATCACTTCAGATGGTGACTGAAGCCATGAAATTAAAAGACACTTGCTCTTTGAAAGAAAAGCTATGACAAACCTACAGGGTATATTAAAAAGCATCACTTTGCTAACAAAGGTCCATATAGTCAAAACTATCATTTTTCCAGTAGTCATGTAAGGATGTGAGAGTTGAACCACAAAGAAGGCTGAGCACTGAAGAATTGATACTTTTCAACTAAAAGACTCTTGAGTGTCCCCTGGACAGCTAGAATAAACCAGTCAATCCTAAAGAAAATCAACTCTGACTATTCATTGGAACAACTGGTGCTGAAGCTCCAATACTTTAGCCACCTGAAGCAAAGAGCTGCCTCATTGGAAAAGACCCTGATACTTGGAAATATTGAAGGAAAGAGAAGAAGGGGGCAACAGACATAGACGGTTGGATGGCATCACTGACTCAGTAGACACGAGTTTGAGCAAATGCAGGAAAACAGTGAAGGAAAGGGAAGCTTGGCATATTGCACTTCATGACATTGCAAAAACTCAGATGGGACTTAGTGACTGAACAAAAACAATGGTGGAAAGTGGAAAGCTTTTTCTGTAAAATCTGGAATAAAGGATGTCCACTATCACTACCTCTGTTTAACTTAGTAGTGGAAGCCTTATCACAGCAATCAGACAAAAAATAAAAGGCATCCAAGTGGGAAGGGAAGAGGTAAAACTGTGCATAAAAAACCCTAAAATTTCCACCAAAAAATTAGAACCAAGAAATGAACTCAGTGGAGTTGGAGGGTACAAGATTATTATGCAGGAATCTGTTGATTTTATGTACATTAATAAAGAGCCAGTAGAAAGAGAAAGCAAGAAAACAATCCCATTTAAAACTGCTAAGAAAGCTGTGGTATATATACACAATGGAGTATTACTCAGCCATTAAAAAGAATACATTTAAATTAGTCCTAATGATATGGATGAAACTGGAGCTGATTATACAGAGTGAAGTAAGCCAGAAAGAAAAACACCAATACAGTATACTGACACATATATATGGAATTTAGAAAGATGGTAATGATGACCCCATGTGCAAGACAGCAAAAGAGACACAGATGTATAGAACAGACTTTTGGACTCTGAGGGAGAGGGAGAGGGTGGGATGATTGGGGAGAATGGCATTGAAACATGTATATTATCATGTAAGAAACGAAGCACCAGCCTATGTTTGATACAGGATACAGGATTGCTTGGGGCTGGTGCACAGGGATGATCCAGAGAGATGATATGGGGTTGAAGGTGGGAGGGGGATTCAGTATTGAGAGCTCGTATACACCCGTGGCAGATTCATGTCAATGTATGGCAAAACCAAATGATAATGTAAAGTAAAATAAAGTAAAAATTAAATAAATAAAATAAAATGAAAACTTGTGCTAGAAAGGACAAAACACCTTGGAATAAACCTAACCAAGGAGTTGAAAGACCTATGCATTTCAAACTTTGAAAGGAAATTGAAAATGGTAAAAAGTAGTGGCTCTATATGGCATAACTCATAGTTTCATTGACTTAGACAAGGCTATGATCCATCTGTTGACTACCTTAAAGCTTTTACTGTGTGAATCATAAAAAAACCTGTGGAAATTTCTTAAAGAAATAGAAATACCAGACCACCTTACCTGCCTCTTGAGAAACATGTATGCAAGTCAAGAAGCAACAGTTAGAAATGGACATGGAACAATGGACTGGTTCAAAATAGGGAAATGGGTAAGTCAAGGCTGTACATTGTCACCCTGCTTATTTAGTTTATATACAGAGTACATCATGACAAATGCCAGGCTGGATGACTCACAAGCTTGAATCAAGATTGCCAGGAGAAATACCAATAACCTCAAATATGCAGATGACACAACCCTTATGGCAGAAAGCAAAGAGGAACTAAAGAGCGTCTTGATGAAAGTGAAAGAGGAGTGTGAAAAAGCTGGCTTAAAACTCAACATCCAAAAAACCAAGATCATGGCACCCAGTCTCATCATTTCATAGCAAATAGATGGTGAAACAATGTAAATAGTGAGAGACTTTATTTTCTTGGGCTCCAAAATCAGGGCAAATAGTGACTGCAGCCATGAAATTAAAAGATGCTTGCCCCTTGGAAGATCTCTGACAAACGTAGACACCACATTTAAAAACAGAGACATTACTTTGTCAACAAAAGTCCATCTAGTCAAAGCTATGACTTTTCCAGTAGTCATGTATGGATGTGAGTTAGACCAAAAAGAAGGCTGAGCACCAAAGAAATGATGTTTCCAAACTGTGGTTTTGGAGAAGACTCTTGAGAGTCCCTTGGACTGCAAGATCAAACCAGTCAATCCTAAAGAAAATCAACCTTGAATATTCATTGGAAGGACTGCTGCTAAAGCTGAAGCTCCAATAGTTTGGTCACCTGATGAGAAGTGCTGACTTATTAGAAAAGACCCTAATGCTGGGAAAGATTGAAAGCAAGAAGAGAAGCAGACAAGAGAGGATGAATGGCATCACTGACTTGATGGACATGAGTTTGAGCAAGCTCCAGGAGATGGTGAAGACAGAGAGGCCTCGTGTGGTGTAGTACATGGGGTTGTAAAGAGTCAGACACAACTGAGTAACTAAACAATGAAAAGAAATGGAAAGGTATGCTGTGTTCTTCTATTGGAAGAATTTATAATGTTAAAATTTATATACTACACAAAGTGCACTACAGATTTAATGCAATCCCTACCAAAAGACCCATAACATTTTTCACAAAAGTAAAATAAATTATTCCTAAAATTTGTATGAACTACAAAAGACCCTGCATAGCCAAAATAATCTTGCACATGAAGAACAAAATTTGAAGTATCATGCTGCCTGATTTCAAACTATACAGCAAAGCTACAGTAATCAGAATAGAATGGTATTGGCACAAAATATGACACATACATCATGGAACATAATAGAAAGCTCAGAGGTAAACCCACACACCTGTGTTCAATTAATATATGGAAAAGGAGGCAAGAATAAATAATGGAGAAAGGACAGTCTCTTCAGTAAGTGGTGCTGGAAAAACTGGATGGCTACTTGTAAAACAATATTAGAATATTTTCTCACACCATGTACAAAAATAAAGTCAAATGGATTAAAGACCTAAATGTAAGCCCTGAAAAGATAAAACTCTAGAAGAAACCATGAGCAGAACTCTGACATAAATTATAGCAAGATTTTTTTTATCTATCCCCAAAACAAAATAAATAAAAGCAAAAGTAAACAAATGGGACCTAATTAAACTTAAAAGCTATTGTACAGCAAAGGAAACCATTAGTTATCAGGGAGAGGGGTAAGATAGGGATATGGGATTAAAAGATACAACTAAATTCTCACACCATGTACAAAAATAAAGTCAAATGGATTAAAGACCTAAATGTAAGCCCTGAAAAGATAAAACTCTAGAAGAAACCATGAGCAGAACTCTGACATAAATTATAGCAAGATTTTTTTTATCTATCCCCAAAACAAAATAAATAAAAGCAAAAGTAAACAAATGGGACCTAATTAAACTTAAAAGCTATTGTACAGCAAAGGAAACCATTAGTTATCAGGGAGAGGGGTAAGATAGGGATATGGGATTAAAAGATACAAACTAATTACTCATTGGAAGGAAAGTTATGACCAACCTAGATAGCATATTAAAAAGCAGAGATATTACTTTGCCAACAAAAGTCCATCTAGTCAATGCTATGGTTTTTCCAGTGTTCATGCATGGATGTGAGAGTTGGACTGTGAAGAAAGCTGAGTGCCAAAGAATTGATGCTTTTGAACTGTGGTATTGGAGAAGACTCTTGAGAGTCCATCAGACTGCAAGGAGATCCAACCAGTCCATCCTAAACGAGATCAGTCCTGGGTGTTCATTGGAAGGACTGATGCTGAAGCTGAAACTCCAATACTTTGGCCACCTCATGCGAAGAGTTGACTCACTGGAAAAGACCCTGATGATGAGCAAGATTGGGGGCAGGAGGAGAAGGGGACGACAGAGGATGAGATGGCTAGACGGCATCACTGACTCAATGGATATGAGTTTAGGTAAACTCTGGGAGTTGGTGATGGAAGGGAGGCCTGGCATGCTGCAATTCATGGGGTCACAAATAGTTGGACACGACTGAGTGACTGAACTGTACTATATATAAAATAAATAGGCAACAATGATATATCATATAGTACAGGGAAATATACCCATTGTTTTGTAGTAACTTTAAATGGAAGATAATTTATAAAGATATTGAATCACTATGTGTACACTAGAAACTATTATAATATTGTAGATCAAGCGTGTGCTATGCGTGCATGCATGTGTGCTAAATCAGTTCAGTTATGTACAGCTCTTTGAGATCCTATGAACTGTAGCCTACCAGACTCCTCTGTCCATTGGATTCTCCAGGCAAGAATACTGCAGTAGGTTGCAAAGCCCTCTTCCAGGAGATCTTCCCAACCTATGGATCAAACCCACGTCTCTTATGTCTCCTGCATTGGCAGACAGGTTCTTTACCACTAGCATCACATATACTTCTATTAAAAATACAAAAACATAAGAACAAAAGAAAATATTCTGAGTGAAGTGTGTTGTAACCTGAAGGAATAAACAGTACTGTTCTGAGGCAGTGGCATGCTTGATGTGCTGGAGGAATAGCATGAAGACCAATGTGGTTGGGTTGGAGGTAAGGAAAGTAGCCTGGATCTAGACCACACAGAGTTTTATAGACATTGATTAAGTGTTTAAAGATAGCTTTTGGTACCATGTAAAGCAAGGGAAGTGGTGCTCAGGACATATAAGAAGATAACAAGGCAAGTTTGGATGTGATCAAAGCATCACAAAACAGAGGTGATAATGACTTGGATTAAGGTTGTAACAGAGAGGTCAGATTCTGGATATATCATGAGGGTGCAAATACCTGGATTTGCCGATGAACTGAAGGTGAGATGTGAAAGCATGAAGATGAAAGTGTCAATGTTTGTAACCTAATCAACTGAGTAAATGATATTCAGTTCAGCTCAGTTCAGTCACTCAGTCGTGTCCGACTCTTTGCAACCCCATGAATTGCAGCACGCTGGCCTCCCTGTACATCACCAACTCCCAGAGTTCACCCAAACTCTGTCCATTGAGTCGGTGATGCCATCCAGCCATCTCATCCTCTGTCGTCCCCTTTTCCTCCTGCCCCCAATCCCTCCCAGCATCACAGTCTTTTCCAATGAGTCAGCTCTTCTCATGAGGTAGCCAGAGTATTGGAATTCAGCTTTAGTGTCAGTCTTTCCAATGAAAGGACTGATCTCTTTTAGGATGGGCTAGATGGATCTCCTTGCAGTCCAAGGGACTCTCAGGAATCTCCTCCAACACCACAGTTCAAAAGCATCAATCTTCAGCACTCAGCTTTCTTCACAGTCCAACTTTTACATCCATACATGACCACAGGAAAAACCATAGCCTTGACTAGATGGACCTTTGTTGGGAAAGTAATGTCTCTGTTTTTGATTATGCTGTCTAGGTTGGTCATAACTTTCCTTCCAAGAAGTAAGCATCTTTTAATTTCATGGCTGCTATTACTACTGAAATAAACAGGAAAGAAGAAACGGGTCTGGGAGCACTAGGGGAAAGGACTGGCATTCATATGCAACATTAGATAAGTGAACTTGGAGTTATTGACTGAACATCAGTGTTTGGCTACTTTTTAGGATATGCAACTTTGGAATTCAGGAGAAAAGTCAAGGTTAGGAGTATACATTGGGAAGCCATCAAAGTAAGAGAGCATTTAGAGAAATAGGTCTGGATGTTATCACTTAGGATGCAAGAGTAGATAAAGAGAGAGCTAAGAACTGAGTCTTAGCCTGCCCCAGCCATAACTAAAGATTGGGAAGAGGAAAGGGTTTTAACAAATGCACTTGAAAATAAGTGCAAACCAAAAAAAATATGACTTAGAAATCATTTGAAGAAAATATTTCTGAAAGGAAGGAATTTATCAATTGTGTCACATATCTAAAATGGGGGCTGAGGTTTGGTCATTGGTTGTAGCAACGTGGAGTTGTTTGGTGAACTTTGCAAATGTGTAAGGTGGTGGGGGCAAAAGCTTGACCAGACTGGAAAAATGGGAGAAATGAAAGTGGACACTGTAAATATAGATAATTTGGTACAAAATGTTGTAATAAAGAAAAGCAGAGAAACGAAGTATTAGCCCAGAAAGATTTTTTTTTTAAGATAGGAAAAATCACAAAATACTTTACTGATAGTAGAAAAGAATAAGCAGTCAAGGGAAACTAATGGTTGAAGAAGCAAAGCCTTTCAGAAGATGAGAAGCGATGGGATCTGAGGCACAAGAAGACAAGCTGACCGTAGACAGCAGTAAGGCTCTTTTGTAGCAAGTCTCTCATAGTAACTGGAGAAAAGGTAGTATTTGCAAGCACAGACACATGAAAGTGGACAGAGCAGAAGTCAGTGCATTGAAAGAATGGGAAGCACTTTAGTTAGGTTGGAGCCTAATATGTAAGGAGAATATGTCAAATGGATGAAGACACCTTCAGTTAATCAATTCAAGAAGAGTTGTGAGATGCTAATCTTACATGATCATGACTTGTATTTGAAAGAACTACCTAGAGGGATTTCCCAATGTGCTTCATCTCAAAGTAGCAGAAATGTAATAATTGTACAGCCTCCCAACATGTCTACTTTAAATAATAATAATGCAAACTACACACCATGTGTTAGGCTTTACTCTAAGCATTTTGTATATCTTAATTCTTACAACAAACCTGGGGGAAAGCACTGTCAATTTTAAGTTTGAGAAAATAGGAAAGTGAGCCACACAGAAGTTGAAAATCTTACCTGAGGTCACATAGCTAGCAAATAGCAGAGCTGAGACTTCAACCCAAGGATCCCAATACAAGAGGCCATGTTTGCAGTCATTTGCTGTATTACCCTTTGATCCAGAACCACTTTAAAGTATAAATTCTGTTAAACATTTTTTTAAGTTATGTTCTTTAATAGTCATTCCTTTGTTGAATGACCCATACCACATTTGTGCTGAAAGTGTGACTGGGAGGTGGGCAAATGCAGGGTGACCTGGGAGTATATATAGAAGTCTGGCATTGCAGCTTTCCAGGCCTGGGGAAGGAGTGTCCAATCAAGCCAGTCTGGCCTGGCTCCTTGACAGCTCATGCTCTTACTTGCTAGGCTTGGCAGCCTCCTCTGCTGTCTCCTTGAACAGCTATACTGTATGCAGTACACAGCAGTATCCCAGAAGTCTCACCCACCAAGCTTCCCCAGTCAGTTGTCAGGGCATTTGACCAAGCCATTGGATACAATAGGCAAACTTGAGTACAGCGTAAACAGCTGGGACTCATCCAGTGTTCTGTGTACCCCCTAATGCATCCTGCATATCCATAGAGTTAAGATGCGTTCTGTATAATGACTTGTGATTAGAGCCCCCAATGGCATTTGTCAATCCAACCCAATGCAATTATGAGTTATTCTGCCTCCTCCATCTCTGTCTCTTTTCCTACTTTGGCAACCATAAAGTTCCCATGTTCCAGATATGTAGTTATTGAATGGAAGAAGGCCTCCCAAACCACATCAGATTTTAGACAAATGAGAAATATACTTCTGGTGTATCAGGGGGATTGTCTGTTGAGGTGGGCTTCTCAGGTGGTGCTAGTGGTAAAGAACCTTCCTGCCAATGCAGGAGACACAAGAGATGTGGTTTCAGTCCCTGGGTCAGGAAGATCTCCTGGAGAAGGGAATGGCAACCCGCTCTAGTATTCTTGCCCAGAGAATCCCATGGACAAAGGAGCCTGGTGGGCTAGAATCCATAAGGTCACAAATGGTCAGACATGCCTGAGGTGATGTAATACACACACAGCACTGTTGCAGTTATCACTAATTACTTTGATTAACAAAGTGGGCAAGTGACCCTCAGTCACCCATGTTTTCCCTATGGCAATGTTGCTGCCTCAAATGGAGCAGGTAATGAGGAGAAAGGCTGAGCCCCAGAAGACACTCAGGCAGCCAGGTAGGATGGCAGAAACAAGAAAGGATATTTTGTTAAAAGAAATAAAAATTGTCTCTAAGTAATTTAAATGAAATGCAAAGTTAGTTAAAGGTAATATTTCTTAAAACATCAAAAGAAAAACTGAAGCATGTTTGGACAAGGATAGACTGAATTCCAAATACAGGAGAAGTCACCACGCTCTCAGAAGGCATGTGGCTTCTCCCCTCCCTTCTTCTCTCTAGTTTCCTTCCTTCTTTCCTGGTCTGTCTGCATTTGCTTTGCATGGCCCCCTTGGGTACCAGTCGTGACTTTACCTGGTCTTGCACAAGTGTCTGCCATCATCCTATTGGCTCAATTTCTGTGTTACAATTCTAAATTCCTCTGAGAAAGAATCACTTTGGTTCATCCAGTCTACCTGTGGTTTCCCTGAATCCGGTGGCTATGACTGTCCCTCAGTTCAATTAGTCCTGGACAGAAGCAGGGGTCTCCTGGCCTCAGAAGTGGCTATGGGTGAGGCAATTTCAAATCAGGAACGGGACAGAGACTTTAATACAGGTTTGTCACAGAAGAAATTTCTATGAGCCTTAAGAAGAATTGTCAAAATATCCAAGGTGTCAAGGGAGGCATGGTGAATTATGAAGGAGAAAAGACAAAGTACAAGTAAGAAGAAAAAGAACATGTGTCCCGAAGGAGGAATGAGTACAGAAATGAGACCCAAGGTGAAGTCAGAGCCAGATTCAAGAGACAAGCCAGCTGCAGAGGATATCAACTCACCACAGACACCAAAGCATCACTGAAATAGGATGGAAATTAATTCACACATGATATCCACACATGACAACCCACATCACCAGGGAAGTGTAAATTAGCTCCACTGTTGCTGATTTGGGCAGTGCCAATGAATGAAGTTTAAAAAAATAAAATTCCTCACCAGGAATACATGTCTATGTTGAATAGTTTTGCAAGTGGCATAAAGCAGCTACAATCTCAAGCCAGCCCACTGACAGTTGCCTGAAATCAGTCCTCAAAATCGGCAATATCTGAAAACTATTTGATGCATGACATAGAGCTATTTAGGAAAAACAGATGGTTATTTTTATACACAATTCAAATCTTTAATATGTCTCCCAAGGAAGGCACACCAGCTTTAGAAAATCATAAATGAGAGCTGAAAAGAGAACAGAACTACAGAAAAGTGTTTTTAATTAATATTTTTTAGTGGAGTATAATTAGAAAAGTGTTTTTATAGATTTTTTCCCCACAACATTGACTTGTTTCTATCAGAGGAAATGATTTAGTAAGTAAATTTCTTTTAGAATAAAATGAATGTTAATAGAAAATCAGGTCCATTAAATGTTTAGCAAATATCAATTTGAATGGTCATGCAGATAATGAGAAATCAGGAAAACCGAGGAAAACTATGACAATAAAAAATGCTAGATTGCAATTGCTAAACTGTGCAGTATAAAATGTCAACTTGCCCAGAAAATTCCTGCAGAGGAAAAGGGAACACTGTTGTTGAGAGATTCTTTCTACACAGTTAATAATTTAATCTTAGAATCATACTTAGTTAAAAGACAAATTTTCTGAATAGGAAAAATACCAAATTTTGTGACTTACTTGATTTCTCTTCGTCCTCACATCCTTACATGATAAACACAGATCCAAAACCTTCTCCACATAATACAAACAAATTTCCAGAGGCACTTAAGTGACATTTTCTTACCAAAGTTAATTTTTCCCACTCTTTCTTTCTAGAATCTTCTATACACATTATCTGGTGCTATCCTGGTATAGTGAATAATAGTTCCAATTCAATTTGACGAATCTTTGTTAATTAAGTTGAACTATTATTGGAAAATAAACCATATGCAAAACAATGTGCTAGGTTATAAAGACTACAATGTTAAATGAGAATGTAGCATCTGATAGAGAACATCACCTCTCAGGCATGGCAAGGACGGGGACCAGGAAGAGCCAGGACGTGGAACTGAACAAGTACACACAGTGGGAGAGGCCCATCTCAGGTTCTGGAACAAAGGCCAGTGCAATGAGAATGCACCAGACAACCGACACTGGCCAGGCTATCCCCAGGACCAGGAAGGGCCAGCAAAATAACAACTGTCCACCAAGACAGAGGGAGAGGAACACGAAGGAATTCCAGAGCAAATGAATGTCAGGCTGGACTCTGGGTAGGTCAGGAGCAATGTCTGGAAAGTCAGGGCCTGAACCTCGGGGCAAAGGCTTATGGTAACCACAGGCAGGGATGCCCTAAGCTGAGAGTCCACATGCCAGTCAGAGGGTGGTGTGTGCCAGAGAAGCCCAGGAAGCCTGAAACAGGACCCTGGAGAATGCTATCATTTCAGAGCTGCGAGAACAGAAAAGTTGTAATCCAGAGGCGAGGAAGACAGTGTAGAGCCACAGAAATCAACTGGAGGAGAGAGGTTTAGGGAGGAGTGCTGGTCACCAGCAAGATCAGGGAGATCAGACAGAGAATGAGGCACTGGGTACCAATTAGGAAGATGTTAGGACTAGAAAGTCTGGGGGAAGGTTGACAGAAACAGCTGCCTCCAAAGTTCTCTGTGCCTCTGCTTGAGGATCCTGGCAGGTCTGCATGACGGTCACCTCATGCAGACACCACATTCATACAAGATGAATCACATATTCTTCCTGAGAGGCAGCTCACTTGGCTCCCAAATGGTGAGATATAAGTCATTTTTTATTTCAATAGAAAGTGGAATTTGTTTCCAAACAGAATGGGAATTTTTTTTTTCTAACCTTGCTATTACGAGAATTTAAAGTCATCTACTAAATTTATTTATTTTCTGTGATCCATAATTTTACGACAGGGGATGTCTAAATTTCCCCTTGGATCAACTGCAGAAACCATGCTTACAAAAAAGCAACAGAGACAGCTGGGGGCCTGCATGTAATCAGTGACAGGACAGTGTGCCAACCTCTGCAATGTGGCACAGCACAACTGTGCTGTTTCTCAGTTTCAGCTCGTAGTCCCTGTAGAAAAGCTCATGGGCAGCCTCTCTGGGCAAAGAGTGGAGGACAGAGAGCACAGCAAAATCCGAGGATACATCCATGTAATGAAGAATGAATATACCTCCTCCTGGGCCTTTTCATGTGGAAGTTATAAGGTATCTTTCAAAAGGTTCAGCCCTGGATGTCACTGGTTGCTCAGTGGTTAAGAATCCATCTGCCAGTGCAGGGGAGATGGGTTTGATCCCTGGTCTAGAAAGATCCCACACACCGTGGGACCACTAAACCCACGCACTGCAACTATTAAGCCTGCATTCCGTACAGCCTGTTCTCCACAAGAGCAGCCACTGCAATGAAAAGCCCAAGTACCATAGCTAAAGAAAAGCCTGCATAGCAAAAAGACCCAGTATACCAAAATAAATATATTAATAAATTACCTTTTTAAAAGGGTCAGCCCTTGCCAATCATGCCTCATACTATTCCTGTAACTTTTTAAAGTTTAAAACTTCCCCAAATTACCTGCTAGTTGTATGACTTTAGGCAAATCTCTTAGCCTCTTTTGTGAACCTGTTTCCTCATCTATTAGCAGGGATAAGAAAATCTTATCTTGCAGGTAAAGTTTCCTGTACAAGCAGATGCTTGAGAAATGACGATATTATAGTTATTATTAGCAAGCAGCTCTTCATCCTTGACAAACAAACATTCCAGTAAAGCAGAGCACACAGACTGTAGAAATGGGAAACTGAATGCTCAGCTGTTTGATGCATTTTCTACAAAAGAGCAGCAAAGTGAGTGGAAGGAGCCCAGCTGCTGAGCTCCCTGCATCATTTACAGGAAATGCTGAAGGAGGGCGATGGCCCAGGGACCCACCAGATTTACAGTTTCCAAAGTGTCAAAACTAGAAGTCAGCCTTTGTTTAGATATAATGTTCCTGGGGAATTAAAACTTCTTAAAGAACAGAAGCCTTAAACTACTAAATCATTAGTCAGAAAAAAGGAGGGAAGATGAACCCCACATAAACTAAAGAAAATTGGAATTAAAGAAGCAGTTGAATGTGAAATCAAACCAATAGAAAAGAAAGTGAAATCTCAGACATCTTTTAGGGTCAAGTGTGTCCAGTCACTAAAGCACGAATTATGATACACATGTTCTGCTTCTCTAAGTAAAGTATGAAAGTCAGGGACACAACTTGATGAAAAGGTAAAAGAAAACTATGGTTTCAGAAAGTTAATCATTCACCCAATCTACTGACATTTCCACCAGGACTTTATATTCTATCATCTGAGAACCATGAGTATTTCTCACTATAAAGATCTGAGTGACTGTCCTACAACTCCTGTATTTGAAGGCCAGCTTGTTTTTCAGTTGCTCATTTGTGTCTGACTCTTTGTGATCCCATGGACTGCAGCATGCCAGGCTTCCCTATCCACCAAATCCTGGGGTTTGCTCAAACTCATGTCCATCAAGTCAGTGATGCCATCCAACCATCTTATCCTCTGTTGTTTCCTTCTCCTCCGCCTTCAATCTTTCCCAGCATCAGGGTCTTTTCTAATGAGTTGGCCTCAGATCCCCTGGAGAAGGAAATGGCAACCCACTCCAGTATTCTTGCCTGGAAAATCCCATGGACTGAGGAACCTGCTAGGCTACAGTCCATGGGTCGCAAAGAATCGGGCACGACTGAGTGACTTCACTTCACTTGGCTCTTAGCATCAGGTGGCCAAAGTATGGGAGCTTCAGCTTCAGCATCAGTCCCTCCGATGAATATTCAGGATTGATTTCCTATATTCAGGGTTGATTTCCTTTAAGACTGACTGGTTTGATCTTCTTACAGTCCAAGGGACTCTCAAGAGTCCTCCAACACCACTGTTCAGAAACATCAATTCTTCAGTGCTCAGCCTTTTTTATGGTCCAGCTCTCACATCCATACATGACTACTGGAAAAACCATAGCTCTGACTATACAGATCTTTATCGGCAAAGTAATGTCTCTGCTTTTTAATATGCTGTCTGTGTTTGTCATAGCTTTTCTCCCAAGGAGCAAGTATCTTTTAATTTCATGGCTCCAGTCATCATCTGCAGTGATTTTGGAGCCCAAGAAAATAAAGTCTGTCACTGCTTCCACTTTTTCCCCAAGTACTTGCCATTGAAGTGATTGGGATTGGATACTATGGGGAAAGAGATGAGCCAGAGGAGAAATACTTATTGACAAAATGTATTTAGCAACTGATGATTACTTATGGCATGAATTTTTTTATCTAAAAATGGCATTTAAGAAACAAGGTGGAAATGATCCAAATGTCCATCAATACGTGAATACATCAACAAAATGTGTATACATACAATGGAATATTATTCAATCTTTAAAAGGAAGGAAATTTTGATACATGTTATAACATGACAGACCTTGCAAACATCATGCTAAGCAAAATAAGCCAAATATGAAAGGACAAATACTGTATAATTTCTACTTATATGAGATACTAAGAGCAGTAAAACTCAAAGAGACAGAAAGAAGAATGGTGCTGATTAGGGGTTGAGGGTGAAGAAAGAATGAGGAGTTGTTGGTTAATGGGTACAAATCTCAGTCTGGGAAATTAAAAATGTTCTGGAAATGGATCATAGTAATGGCCGCACAACAGTGTGAATGTACTTAAAGCTGTTGAACTATTCACCTGAAACTGCTTAACATGGTAAACTCTCTACATTGTGTATATATTGCCACCACACAAGAGGCAAGGAAACTAATACGCATGTTATGACAAGGGGACTATCAAGACAGAGCAAATGTACATGCAAATTTCTGAAATATTCCACACGAACTTTTTCTGTACTAGATCTGCACAAACCCATTATCACATGTTAAACCCAGGTACCAGCCATTTAGGGTTTACATAAACCATCATGTCCCATTTTCTTATACTTTCTTGGGTACCCTGGAGAGTCTGCAAAAGCCTTCCACAAAATACAACACCAGCACTTGAGGGTCTGTCACACAAGAGCCAGAGCTAGATAAGTAAGGAAACATGTCCCTTTTCCTTCTCCCCATCACAGTACTGAAGAATTTAGAAACCCCAGAACACTGAGGAAGGAGCCAAGTAGGTTTCTAAAGATTGATCAGGTCTGATCCAGAAGAAGAGGACAACACTTCAAACTGCATAAGGAAAAAGAAGCTTGACTTAAGATTTGGATGGATTTTTAATGTAAGCAAGTGACAAGAATAACCATAAAATTTACCTGAAGCATTATTGAGGAGTGGGAAAGGGAGGCTCAGCAGACCAGATTGGAAGGTAATGTTGACAACGAGCAAAGTTGCTTCCTACTAGCACCTACTAAATGCAGCCTGCTCAACAACTGACTTCTGCTCACATCTAATCTTTATAACCATCCTAAATATAGATTAACTGGTGGCTCAGTGGTAAGAATCCACCTGCCAATGCAGGAGACTCAGATTTGATCCCTGGGTCAGGAAGATCTCCTAGGATAGGAAATGGTAACCCATTTCAGTATTCTTGCATGGGAAATCCCACGGACAGAGGATCCTGGTGGGCTACAGTTCATGGGGTCTCAAAGAGTCAGACATGACTAAGTATGCAAACACACACACATACACACATACACACATACACACACACACACACACACACACACACACACACACCTTTTTACAAATAAACTCAGGTGCAAAGAAGTAAATTAATTTACACAAAATCTCATTAACAAGGGCCAATGTCTAATGTCTAAAACTTATACTTTTTCCATTATGCTGTGCTACCTATATTAACTGACTCAATGTGTGAAAATACTCTTAATAAGCCAGGAGATGAGCATGCAAGGGCAGCACAGTGCAGCAAAGGAGATCAGTTTGTGCTTCAAAATGATGTTTCCTGGAATGCAGTGTCTGAGGGGCTGTTAATGTCAAGCAGAGAGTCTGATTGCACTACAAGTGTTTATAAGGTTTATCTTTGAATTGCGTTCTTTATTAATGGATGAGTTGAATAATGATTGGTGCGTTGTGAGCATGTATGGCTAGAAGGATGGATGGCCTTAACAACTGGAGGTCTGCTCCATACATTCATTAACTCTGAACAACGTGTTTTCCAGACTCAACTCTGAACGGAGGTATTTTAGATAGATGGAGGATCTCCCCTTGTTCTCCATACTGCCGTATTTATAGCCCTCATCTCCCAAGTCCTCACTTTCCCTTCTGTTGACACCAATGATAGCTCCATTATCCCCAAAAAACTACCGTGGAGGAGGGGAAATAATGAGTGTATTGTGACATTATTTTTTGCCTTTAACTGCCTGCTTTGTGTCGCTCTGCCTGCGAAATGGGGTAACATCCCACCTACCAATTCTCTTGTTAAATTCAGATATCTTAAAACCTCGAATTCCAAGCAGCCTGTAGGTGTTCCTTTCCCCCACGCATGTCACCTATCTCTTAGAAACTCTGTTCAGTTCTATTTCCTTTCCTTGAATGGCTAATAAAAGACCCAAGAAGCAAGAAGTTTTTAGAAAGATAAGCTCCTCCACTTCTGTCAGCTCTACTTAGGTCTCATTACTTTGCCAAATGTCAGTATTAGGAATTCACATGTCTCCCAGTCCCACAAGAGCAAAGGTCAGAAGTTCTCGATCTTGACTGCACGCAAGAATCACCTGAGGCAATGCTAACACATTACTGGATACCACTCTGAACTCACTGAAACAGTCTCCAGATGAGTTCCATGTGCACTGGTAGACTGTAAAGGCTCCCAGGTACTTCTAATATACATGACCAGATTGGCCATATACTTCTGGGAGAAGGCGATGGCACCCCACTCCAGTACTCTTGCCTGGAAAATCCCATGGACGGAGGAGACTGGTGGGCTACAGTCCATGAGATCACTAAGAGTCGGAGACGACTGAGCAACTTCGCTTTGACTTTTCACTTTCCTGCATTGGAGAAGGAAATGGCAACCCACTCCAGTGTTCTTGCTTGGAGAATCCTAAGAACAGCGGAGCCTAGTGGGCTGCCATCTATGGGGTTGCACAGAGTCAGACACAACTGAAGCAACTTAGTAGTAGTAGTAGTAGTAGATACTTCTAATACATGGCCAGTACTGCACACCACTTTTCAAGGCCTCAGCTACTCAAAGTCAGTTAGACACTAGTGCTAATCAGTGAACTTGCTACACATTTGAGATAAAATGTTTATGCCAGCATCAACTATGTCACTACATACTTTGGTTCAGCTGCCATTGTCTTTGTACAGCAAGACTGCCTCAGTGAAAGAATAATTTCATCAATCTACCTTCTGGTTAAAGCTTCTCATCTTGTCACCCATCTGTAAGAGAACTTAGGCCTTTACTATGTATCCCAAAATCTTTGGGATTCCTCCTTTACTGTAGTCTCTGTTGAGCCTGGGTATTTAATTTAAATGTTTATTGTTATGGTTCTGAACAGTACATACCAAGTATATTCTCAATATCCACTGAGCTATCTAGCATCAGTTTACTAAACTGAACTTCTTCTGCCATTTAATGGATATTGTTGTCAGACCATGACAAGGTGCAGATGACAAAATGCTGGGTGGTTAGGGGTATTGGGAATAGGGATAGGTTTTGAAGCATTGAGGACCTCAGGGATTCCAGATTGATGGCATAGGTGTGTTTTGCTTTCTCTTCCCTACTCCCAGTCTCTCTTGTTCTTTCACCTCTTTTCTCTTTTACTCATGAATGGTTTTAGGAGTAGACATGAAAGTCACTGTCCAATATAAGAAAGCACAAGGAATCTCAAGACATTCATATACAACCTCAAACCAGGTCCATTACCCATTACTCTAAAGGATGTTCTTTCTTGTTTGTTGCAGAGGGGCAGGGAGCCACAAAGAGGGTATGTCTCAAATGTTCAAGGTAAAGATGAAAATATTTCTGGAATATGTTAATCCTAATGAATCGTCTATTTAAATAAAAGGTACATGTTTCAAAGCCACTCTCCCAATTAAAATAAACAAATTTATATTTTAAGAAATAAAAATATAAAATAAATAAATAAAAGGTACAAAAGAATATCCTAGAAGAGGACATGGCAACCCACTCTAGTATTCTTGCCAGAGAATCTCAAGGACAGAGGAGCATGGCGGGCTACAGTCCGTAGAGTCACAAAGAATTGGAAGTGATAAAGCACACATGCATAAAAGAGTATAATGCTTTCAAGATAAGCATTTTGTAAGGAAAAGAGTGCAAATAGACATTTAGGAGGTTCTTAGAAGATAGCATGAGAAAAGGAATTCTGCTTTTGGAACAAGACTTAATTTTATGTCCTGGATCTCTCTCTCTAGATTCATTTGACAATGTTTTTGGTACATATCCATGCTTGTTTCCACATTTGTAAATCGATCACAGAGCATCTGCCACTAGATTGTTGTGAAGTTTACATGTGATAATATTGTCAAAACACATAGCACAGTGCCTGACACCAAGTTATTCTCTCTTAAATCATTCATTCAATAAATATTTATTATCAAGCACTTGGCAAGGTACCAAGCATACTGTGGAGGCCACGGCAATGTCCCCTCATGAGGCTTAGAATCACGTGGGAAAGACAGAGAAGAATCATGTCATCATAGCCATAACATAGATACCTTATCTTGTTTAGAGGATTAAGAAGCACCTTCCTAAAGAAGTAATATTTAAGGTAAGCTCTGAAATCATTAACTTGGTGTGAGGTGAGGAGAGATGGCTATAGAACAAAGATAAAGTTCCCTCTTATGAAGTAAACGTTTAGTTATGATATTAACTCAATTTAAATTAGCCAAAATCAAAAAGACCCTACTAATGCATGTAAATGAAAAGTCCAAGTACTGGCACTAGCTCTCAGCACTGGCCTGATGAATATTACCAGTCATCAGTCTCTTCTCTTCATCTCTTGACTTACTTCCCCTCTGTATTAGCTCCATCTCAGGCAGTTTTTCTCCACATAGCCAAAAAGACTTGCGTTAGAGGAAGACCTAAGAGCTCTTATTTCAGAAGAAAAGAGGTTTTCCCTCTCCTAGGCTTCATAGTAAATGTCTGAATAAGGTTCTCACCAACTCATCCTCTGGATATAATGCCTAACTCTGAGCCAATCCCTGCGTACTCTGATGTACCAGGTTGGGTTTCTTGCTCCTCCTTTGAAAGGAAAATGGAACTAAGTGATAGATAACCCACCAGATTGAGAAGAGGCATTTATGAAAGCAAAGTGAGAGTGGAGAGAAGGAGAGGAGAACTTGATATGATCCACTGTTCAGGTAGATTTATGGCATGTTAAACATTTCTGTTTTCATCAGAAGAGCAATGGGAAAAAGTATAAAAATTGTAAACAATAAGGTCAAATAATCATATCTGTGCTTTGATAGAAAATACCCTATGTGCAATGTGGACAATAAGTTGGAAGGGACATAGTAGGTGTGGGGAGACTGGTAAGCTTTCAGATTGAAGATGATGATCAATGAGAGTGGTAAAAGTGTAGCTATCAATGAGAAAACAAAATAAAAATATATAGGGATAAAATCAACAGTAGTTGAAGATTAACTTGGAGTAGGAAAGTGCAAGAGAAGAGGACCAGCTTATGCAACAGACCATGAAATGTGCTCTTGAACATGTTGGAGTTAGGGTACCTTGCAGACGTTCAAGTAGAAATCGTGAACAGAAAGTTGAATGTCTTAATATACGTACACAGTTCATAGAAGCAAGAGAGGCTAGAGATATAATTTTGGAAGATATTTAATCAATTGTGAGTAGTCAAAGCCATGAATATAGATAAGACTGACTGGAGTGATCCAAGGCTTATAACTGAGCCTAGAGGAAATACAATGCAATAAATAAATGTTTATATGAGCCAAATCAGTTTGGTCCTACTGATTTATTCAGATTCTTATTTTTCTCTTCTTATTTGCCTATCCTTCTGTTCTATAGGTACACCTACAGCAAGCATCCTAATTTGATCCTTTTAATGGAAATGATTTCACAGATTATTTTAAATTACTACATGAACAACAAATTACAAAGATTGAATATACACATAGAGAGTGTATTGTAATCAAACAAAGCTTACAACAGAGTTAATCAGGTGCATATTTTAATGCTATGCATAATTTTTATTATGCTGCACATAATTAGTTTCAAATGGCAGGCAGTTCACAAAATTTACTATAATCAGCATCAATAGTATGTATTATAGCCAAGGCAAGTCAAATTTTTAGTTTTTCTGTTTTATTTTTGATTAGTTCCCAGTACTTGTGATCTTTGCTGCTGTTGACCTTTTTTCCCGTGAATTTTTCTAACTTACACACATGTATTGTACACACAGATGCACACACACATACAATGTAAATATAATTCATTAATAGCTGGAATTTCTTTGTTCCTGGAACTCTCTTATAATAAGTTAGGTTAGGTTGAAGTAAGATAAATCATAAGGGGCTACAACAGAAGCTTATTCATCAGTAAATAGATAGATAGGGATGCAAGCTGAAGAAGTCTTTGTTCTGGATCAGTACTGGTCTTTGCTGCAAATGGAACAGAGAAAGAACATGGATTCTCATGCTGCTAGCCCCTAGAGAGTATTTTCAGAAATTATACCGACCACTTTCATTCATTTCATTTACCAATGCAAGTTGCATGAGTGGCAGAGAGGAAAGAAGGTAATGCTTTCCCAGGAAAAACAGCTAATGTTTTGAAAAGTGCTATAGTCTATTTTCACCCCTCTTCTGTAACTAACACTTCAAGCCCCCACTCTGAGCATATCTTGCTCTTTCTCATACTGTCTTCTCACCAGTCTTAATACCAAGGAGTTCTAAAGCAACTACATCCTGCTTTCTAACTCTGCTGGTTGTCCTGACCACCAGGTGGTTTGTGACAGCAGATTTTCTGGGCCATGAGATTCTGAGGTGGCTGTCCAGCAATCACCACAATGTGAAGCTGGCAGCAGTGGTTGGTGGCGGTGGTGGCAGTGCTGGCAGTTGTGAATCAGAGGTAAAAAGATACAGAAGTGAAGATGAGAGGGGAGGGAGTACATGAAGAGGGAAAGATCAGGGTTAAAATTTGCAGTTAGTGCTTAAGTGACAATAGGTAGACTATCCCTTGGGTAGCCTAAGATAGCTATAATTATATTTTTAGAGCATCCCTCCAAATTCTCCGCAAATGGTGACTGCAGCCATGAAATTTAAAAAAAAAAAAAAAGGTTGCTCCTTGGAAGAAAAGACATGACCAACATAGACAGCATACTAAAAAGCAGAGACATTACTTTGCCAACCGAGATCCATCTAGTCAAAGCTATGATTTTTTCAGTAGTCATGTTTGGATGTGAGGGTTAGACCATAAGGAAAGCTGAGCACCAAAGAATTGATTATTTTGAACTGTGGTGTTGGGGAAGACTCTTATCAGTCCCTTGGAATTCAAAGAGATCAAACCAGTCAGTCAAAGGATATCAGTCCTGAATGTTCATTAGGACTGAGGCTAAAGCTGAAGCTACAATACTTTGGCCACCTGATGTGAAAAACTGACTCATTGGAAAAGACCCTAATGCTGGGGAAGATTGAAGGCAAGAGGAGAAGGGGACAACAGAGGATGAGATGGTTGGATGGCATCACTGACTGGATGGACATGAGTTTCAGCAAGCTCCAAAAGTTGGTGATGGACAGAGAGGCCTGGCATGCTGCAGTCCATGGGGTCACAAAGAGTTGGATATGACTGAATAACTGAATGACTGAACTGAGTTGAAGTATAGCATGAATTCAGGGACAAGCACAGTCAGTTCAGTTCAGTCACTGAGTCCTGTCCAACTCTATGCAGCCTCATAGACTGCAGCACACTAGGCTCCCTTGTCCATCACCAACTCTCAGAACTCGCTCAAACTCATGTCCACCAAGTCTGTGGTGCCATCCAACCATCTCATCCCCTGCTGTCCCCTTCTATCTTGCCTTCAATCTTTCCCAGTAAAAGGGTCTTTTCAACGAGTCAGTTCTTCTCATCAGGTGGCCAGAGTATTGGAGTTTCAGCTTCAATTAGTCCTTCCAATGAATATTCAGGATTGATTTCCTTTAGGATGAATTGGTTGGATCTCCTTGCTGTCTAAGGGACTCTCAAGAGTCTTCTCCAATACCACAGTTCAAAAGCATCAGTTCTTCAGTGCTCAGCTCTCTTTATATTCTAACTCTCACATCTGTACATGACTCCTGGAAAAACCATAGCTTTGACTAGACAGACCTTTGTTGGCAAAGCAATGTCTCTGCTTTTTAATATACTGTCTAGGTTGGTCATGGTTTTTCTTTCAAGGAGCAAGTGTCTTTTAATTTCATGGCTGTAGTCACCATCTGCAGTGATTTTAGAGCCCCAAAAGATTAGCCTCTCACTGTTTTCATTGTTTCCCCATCTATTTAACAAGAAGTAATGGGACCAGATACCATGATCTTAGTATTCCGAATGTTGAGTTTTTCACTCTCCTCTTTCACTTTCATCAAGAAACTCTTTACTTCTTCTTTTCTTTCTGCCATAAAGGTGGTGTCATCTGCATATCTGAGGTTATTGATATTTCTCCTAGCAATCTTGATTTCAGCTTGTGCTTTATCCAGCCTGGCATTTCACATGATGTACTCTGCATATAAGGTAAATAAACAGGGTGACAATATACATGCTTGATGTACTTCTTTCTCAATTTGTATCAGTCCATTGCTCCATATCCAAATCTAACTGTTGCTTCTTGACCTTCATACAGGTTTCTTAGGAGGCAGGTATGGTGGTCTGGTATTCCCATCTCTTGAAGAATTTTCTAGTCCGTTTGATCCACACAGTCAAAGGCTTTGGTGTAGTCAATAAAGCAGAAGTAAACGTTTTGTTTTGTTTTGTTTTGTTTAATTCTCTTGCTTTTTCTATGATCCAATAGATGTAGGCAATTTGATCTCTGGTTCCTCTACCTTTTCTAAATCCAGTTTGAACATCTGGAAATTCATGGTTCACATACTGTTGAAGTCTGATTTGGAGAATTTTGAGCTTTATTTTGCTAGTGTGTGAGATGAGTGCAACTGTGTGGTAGTTTGAACAATCGTTGGCATTGCCTTTCTTTGGAAATGGAATGAAAACTGATCTTTTCCAGTCCTGTGGCTATTGCTGAGTTTTGCAAATTTGGTGACACATTTAATGCAATACTTTCACAGCATCATCTTTCAGGATTTGAAATAGCTCAACCGGAATCCCATTGCCTCCACTATCTTTGTTCATAGTGTTGCTTCCCAAGGCCCATTCAATACCACAGTATTCCAAGTCTATTCCCCAACCAGTAATCCTGAAGAAGCTGAAGTGGAATGGTTCTATGAAGACCTACAAGACCTTCTATAACTAACACCCAAAAAAGATGTCTTTTTCATCACAGGGGCCTGGAATGCAAAAGTAGGAAGTCAAAAGATACCTGGAATAACAGCAAATTTGGCCTTGGCGTACAAAATGAAGCAGGGCAAAGGCTAACAGAGTTATGCCAAGATAGCACACTGGTTCATAGCAAACACTCTCTTCTAGCAATACAAGAGACGATTCTACCCATGGACATCATGAGATGGTCAATACAGATAGATTATATTCTTTGCAGCTGATGAAGCTCTATACAATGTACAATGTAGAAGCTCTATACAATGTCAGCAAAAACAAGATCGGGAGCTGACTGTGGCTCAGATAATAAACTCCTTATTGCAAACTTCAGACTTAAATTGAAGAAAGTAGGGAAAACCACTAGACTTTTCAGGTACAATCTTTATCAAATCCCTTATGATTATACAGTGGAAGTGAAAAATAGATACAAGCACAATATTTCACCTATTTTTAGCAAGTACTGGAGCTGGTGTTCAAATCTAACTTAACATCGCCTAACCTTGAACTTGCTCTCACTTTTCCCTACCTGTGTACTCAACCTTCTCAGCCCTTGCTATGCTTGTTGTACTCCACGCCCTACCTGGCAGACTCTTATTTGCACTGCACCCCTTTTCCCCATGCCTGCCTTTCCCCAAGGGGAAGATCCATTTCTCTAGGTTCTGTCCTTCTTAGGTTGTTCTGAATAAATAACCATCCTAAGGAATAAAGCATCTTTCACAAAGAAAGGTGGTGTGCTGTTTATAGCAAAGGGCATGGTTCACAACTTAGACCAGTAAATTGATTTGTCAAAGGGTAATTGTGGAATAGATCAACACTTGCTTTTTTTAGAGGAAGGCTCATAAAGCAGTTAGCCCTTGGTATCCAAGAGTGGAGGAAAACATTCATGAAGATTTTTAAAAGTCAGAAAGGGAAGACAAGCAAACAATTATCTTACTGATATGATCATTTTTCTGGCAGAGACTAGTTATTTTCTCTCTCTCTCTGTGAGTGTGTGTGTGTGTGTGTGTGTGTGTGTGTGTGTGTGTGTGTAGGAGAGGCAAGTATGCTTTGAGTATGTGAGGGGTAGTGTAGCATGTAACAGATTAGGGCTAAAGTAGGAGATTTAAGCCCCATTGAGGGGGTTTAGCAGGACCGTGAGAGACACAGAGCTTCAGATATTTTGTTCTATGGGCAATTTCTTGTGAGGTTGTCCAGCCCAGTTTTCAAGTGACCTTAATTCTAATATCTCTCAGCAATTTCTATTCATAACAGTGCAAGCCTGCTTGGAGTTCCTACATGAACCTGTTAGGACTTTTTTCCAGGGCTCTCTGCTTGCTGTAGATCCCAGTGTGTTTGGTGTATACAGAAAAATTATCAAAAGATATTGGCTTTTGTCAGCCCAATTTGTGGCTTCTGTATAATGCTGACAAGTCCCAGATTTGTCTGGTATTTCTGTCTGAAGCTGTTAGACACCTGACCAACTGTCTCTTTCACGCACATAGTGAAATGACCTGAATTTTCATGTCATTTTATCCCTGGGACAGTGAAATTTTATAGATCATTTAGACATTTGGTGCAAATGTCTCCTCTGGATATTGGTTTATAAATGTACTATTTAGCTTTAAAAAATACAACTCAGCCATCTTCAAATTAGAGAATCTTGAAATTACTGTATCAAAATGCTCCCATCTGTTAAAGCAATTTCCATCAATATCAAGTTTCATTTCTTGTCATTTCTGTAATATTATCCAATTAAGAACAACGTGAAACAAGAAGTGTCCAGAGATGCTGATTCTCATTTTCATCAGTCACAAAGGTCAGTCCTCATTTCATTTAATTCCCCTTCTCTGGTCTGAAAACTAATGCTGTTCTGCAATTGAGCAATTGTGTTATTCAAATGCAGTGCCTTGGCCACTAAAATCTAAAATGATTGATGGCAGATTTCACATTAATTTTTAAAGTATTTTGGTTGCTCTAAGTTATTATAACATTGTGTCAAGTCATCTTTTTTGAGATAGACATTATCCTTCTAATTTCCCATGATTCTTTAATGTATCGATCAACTGACTTGTTGGTTCATTTTAGAAAATTACTAGGTACAACAGAGGCATTTCACAATTAAGTCTCTCAGTTTTACTTCATATTGCTATAAATGGTCAAACTTGTTCCTCCTTCTGAATCTGACTGGAAGCAGGTATATTTTGAGAGATGCTCGTAATGTCTCCCTGAATAGGAGTGGAATGATGAGAAAAGCAACTGCAAAAGCATTCAAGTGCCTTCCTGAAAGAATTTGCACAAAACAATCACACTGCCCAGCTTTATAATGTCAAAAATTAAGGAAAAACAGCAGGAATCTTGTTAATATGTAGGACACTATTTCTTATTTAAATGAACTTGGATTCAGAAAAATCCTGAGGAACAATTTCCAACCATGGATATGAAGGTGACAATAGCCTCAGACATGTACTCAGAAGCCTGGGTGTAGTCTCATCCTTTCTCCAAAGCTGATATTCAGGCCAGTAAGGCCAGGGTCATGCAGCTAACTAATTCTAGATCCAGGTCAAAACATGATGAAGAACAAATGACCAATTCCAGCATCACAAAGCACTTGATTCACTTCCCAACTTTCCACTTATTAGTTTTATAACATTTAATAATTATCTGACCTCCTTCAACATGCTCTGTAGTTTTCAATTATTATGAGGAGCTTATGCAAAACATCTGGCTCACAGGAGGGGCTTAATGTGTCCTTTGTCTTCATTTCATAGCTCTCCTATGTGCCATAGTAAAGATATAAAAAGAATATCCTTAATTTTTCTTAGCTAAAATCTTACATTTCTGTTTCAACTTTCTATCTCTATTCTACTTTATATTCCTATTAAAAGAAGCTGGATCAAGCATGAGAAAATGTTAGTGTTTTAGTCGTTCAGTTGTGCCCAACTCTCTGCAACTCCATGGACTGTAGTCTTGGAATTCTCCAGGCAAAAATATTGGAGTGAGTAGCCATTCTCCTCCAGAGGATCTTCCCAACCCATGGATCAAACCTGGGTCTTCTGCATTGCAGGCAGATTCTTTACCATCTGAGCCACCAGGAAAATCTAAATAAAATTAATTAATTACAGCTCAAACAATTATTTTCTCGGGAACTATTCTATTAAATTTTAAACCCACCAGAAGAAGAAAGTAGTGATACTTCCCAGGGGGCAGTGTGAATGGATATCTCTTCCCTTCTCCTAGTCCCTCCTAATGCCTCTGAGATAAAACAAGACTGAGAACTGAGGCAGCAGAGGCAGGGACTAGACATTCCAAGGGTTTGAGAAAATCTCTGGGTAAGATGCTTTAAACTCTGGATGGCTATCTGTTGCTAGGTGGGGATGGACAATGCAAGCATAATATTGTCATCTTTAACAAGAAAAGATAAGACTAGAGAGTGGCAACATTGAAAGTATGGACATTAAATAGGGTCTAGGAGCCTGACTCTGACAGAGAGAGAAAAAAATGATCCATTCCTAGGGCAGAGGCCAAAGAGCTTGCAAACGACCTGCAAGCACAGCCACATGGATTCCAAGTCCTAAGGGATGGCATGAGGCCCAGCAAGAAAGAATTTGTTCCTTGAAAAATCAAAAGGGCCTTGAAAGAAGTAGCTCAGTCTGGAATCAGAAGACTGAAGTTCCTTAAAGTCAGGGAACAGTTGTTATTTAGTTTTGTATCTTCAGAAATGCCACAATATGGTTGTGTAGTCACTAACTTGTATACAACTTTTTGCGACCCCAGGGACTTCAGCATACCAGACACCTCTGTCCATCACCGTCTCCCAGGGTTTGCTCAAATTCATGTTCATTGAGTCAGTGGTGCTATCCAACCATCTCATCCTCTGCTGCACCCATCTCCTCTTGTCTTCAATCTTTACAAGCTTCAGGGTCTTTTCCAATAAGTCAACTCTTCTTATCAGGTGGCCAAAGTATCAGAGCTTTAGCTGCAGCTTGAGTCCTTCCAATGAATATTCAGGGTTGATTTCCTTTAGGATTGACTGGTTTGACATGCTTATATTCCAAGAGACTATCTAGAGTCTTCTCCACACCACAATTCAAAAGCATCAATTTTTCGGCACTCAGCCTTTTGCGCAGTCCAACTCTCATACCCGTACATGACTACTGGGAAAAAAACATAGTTTGACTATATAGACCTTTGTTGGCAATGTGATGTCTGCTGTTTAAGTTTGAGGGCTTCCCTGGTGGGTCAGACAGTAAAGAATCTGCCTGCAATGCAGGAGACCTGGGTTTGATCCTTGCATAAGGAAGATCCCCTGGAGAAGGGAATGGCAACCCACTCCAGTAGTATTGCCTGGGAAATCACATGGACAGAGGAGCCTGGTGGACTACATCCACAAGGTCACAAACAGTCAGACATGACTGAATTATTTACACTTTCACTTTCATTAGATTTGCCACAGCTTTCCTTCCAAGGAGCAAGTGACTTTTAATTTCCTGGTTGTAGTCACCGTCTGCAGTGAATTTGGAGCCCAAGGAGAAATAATCTGTCATGCTTCCAATTTTTCCCCTTTTAATTGCCGTGAAGTAATGTGATCAGATCCCATAATCTTAGTTTTTTGAATGTTGAGTTTTAAGCCAGCTTTTTCACTCTCATCTTTCACCTTCATCAAGAAGCTCTTTAGTTCTTCTTCCATTTCTGTCATTAGAGTGGTATCATCTACATATCTGAGGTTGTTGATATTTCTCCCAGCAATCTTGATTCCAGCCTATGATTTATCCAGCCCAGCATTTTGAATGATATACTCTGCATATAAGTTAAATAAGCACGATAACACTATACAGCTTTGATGTACTCCTTTCCTAATTTTGAACCAGTCAGTTGTTCAATGTCCAGTTCTAACTGTTGCTTCTTGACACGCGTGTGGGTTTCTCAGGAGACAAGTAAAGTCTGGTATTCCCATCTCTTCAAGAATTTTTCACAGTTTGTTGTGATCCACACAGTGAAAGCCCTTAATATAGTCAACAAAGCAGAAGTAGATGTTTTTTCTGGAATTTCCTTGCTTTCCCTATGATGCAATGAATGTCAGCAATTTGATCTCTGCTTCTCTTACCTTTTCTAAATCCAGCTTGTGCATCTGGAAGTTCTCAGTTCACATACTGCTGAAGCCTAGTTTGAAGGATTTTGAGAATTACCTTGCTAGCATGTGAAATGAGTGCAGTCATGTGGTTTGAACATTCTTTGGCATTACCCTTCTTTGGATTCAAATGAAAACTGACCTTTTCCAGTCCCTGTGACCACTGCTAAGTTTTCCAAATTTACTGGCATATTGAGTGCAGCACTTTAGCAGCAGCGTCTTTTAAGATTTTAAATAGCTCAACTGGAATTCCATATCCTCCACTAGCTTTGTTTGTATTAATAGCAATGCTTCCTAAGGCCTACCTGACTTCAACTCCAGGATGTCCAGCTCAAAGTGAATGACAATAGCATCATGGTTATCCAGGGCATTAAGAACTTTTTTTTTGTATTATTCTTCTGCATATTCTTGCCACCTCTTCTCAGTCTCTTTTGCTCCTGTTAGATTCCTACAGTTTCTGTCCTTTATCGTGCCCATCCTTACATAATATGTTTCTTTGATATCTCTGCTTTTCTTGAAGAGATCTTTAGCCTTTTTCATTCTATTGCTTTTCCCTACTTCTCTGCATTGTTCATTTAAGAAAGCCTTCTTTTCTCTCCTTGCTATGTTCTGGAACTCTGCATTCAGTTGGGTATATCTTTCCTTTTTTCCCTTACCTCTCACTTCTCTTCTTTACCCAGGTATTTGTAAAGCCTCCTCAGACAACCACTTTATGTTTTTGCACTTATTTTTCCTTAGGATAGTTTAAGGTCACTGTCTCTTGTACAGTGTTTCAAACTTCTGTCCATAGTTCCTCAAGCACTCTGTCTACTAGATATAATCTCTTGAATCAGTTTATTAAAGAGATTTGATTTAGGTCATACCTGAGTGGCCCAGTGGTTTTTCCCACCTTCTTCAATTTTAGCCTGAATATTGCAATAAGAGCTCATGATCTGAGCCACAATCAGCTCCAGGTCTTATTTTTGCTGGCATTGTATAAAGCTCCTACATCATCACTTGCAAAGAATATAGTCAATCTGTATTGACCATCTCATGATGTCTATGTATAAGTCATCTCTTGTATTGTTGGGAGAGAGTGTTTGCTATAAACCAGTGTGTTCTCTTGGCAAAACTCTGTTAGCCTTTGCCCTGCTTCATTTTGTATTCCAAAGCTAAATTTGCCTGTTACTCCAGGTATCTCTTGACTTCCTATTTTTGCATTCAAATCCACTATAATGAAAAAGGTATCTTTTTTGATGTTAGTTCTAGAAGGTTTTACAGGTCTTCATAGAACCGATCAACTTCAGCTTCTTTGGCATTAGTGGTTGGGACATAGATTACTGTGATGTTGAATGATTTGCCTTAGAAATGAGCCCAGATAATTCTGTCATTTTTGAGATTGCACCCAAGTGCTGCATTTCAGACTCTTTTGTTGACTACGAGGGCTACTCCATTTCTTGTAGGGATTCTTGCCCACAGTAGTAGATATAATGGTTATCCAAATTAAATTTCTCTATTCCTGTCCATTTTCTTTTACTGACTTCTAAGATATTGATGTTCACTCTTGCCTTCTCCTTCTTGGTCATGTCCAATTTCCCTTGATTCGGGGACCTAACATTCCAGATTCCTACGCATTATCATTCTTTACAGCATTGGATTTTTACTACCAGACACATCCATAGCTGAACATCACTTCTTCTTTGGCCCAGCTATTTCATTCTTTCTGTAGCTACTAGTAATTGCCCTCCACTCTTCTCCAGTAGCATACTGGACACTTTCTGACCTGGGGGGCTCATCTTCCACTTTCATATCTTTTTGCCTTTTCTTCCTGTTCATGGGGTTCCTACGGCAAGAATACTGGAGTGGTTTGTCATTCCTTCCTCCAGTGGATCACTATGACCCATCCATCTCAGGTGACTCTGCACAGCATGGCTCGTAGCTCAACTGAGTTACACAATCCCTTTTGTCATCACAAGGCTGTGATCTATGAAGGGAACCAGTTGCTATTTATTTTTGTATCTTCAGATCTGCCACAAAATAGCAATTCGATAATTGTTTGCTAAATGGATGAATGAATGAAAAACAGCTCTGAGGTTAGTACCTATGGTCTATGTGTATATGTGTGTGTGTGTGTGTGTGTGTGTGTGTGTGCGTGCGTGTATGTGCACATGTTTATCTGTACATGTAGGGAGAAGAAATGGACATTGTTTACAAGGTCTGGAAAGATCCTTATGCTCTGGGTCAAACCAAGCAAATTACATTTGCTAAAAAATATTTACATCCTACAGTTGAATGGTTTGGACAATTAACCCATGTATGTGCTGGACTTCAGGTAACAAAATGGCCCATTCCCACTCTGAGCAGCCAACTTTATTTCCAGTCCTTGATAAGCCTAGAAACTGCACTTCTTCTCAGACCTGTCCATCATGCCCACACCTCAGTTTTTTATAGAATGCGTTCAACTAGAGCTGATCCTTCTGGGATTCAGTTGGGTCTCTATCTCACTCTGCCTGACTCCAGGGATCACCTATCCAAACTTTTTAGAGCACATGGCACACTTGTGAAACAGACAAGCCTTAAGTAATTGACAGATGTCAGCCTTTGGCTCAGGAATTGCCCCATATTCACCACCTCTTACTCAAAACCCTGTGAATCTACATCAGCACTCCTCCTGTGGGCTTCCCGATCATGCTGGCTCCTCACCTTGGCTCCTCTTGCAATTGGCTCTGTTAAATCTCATCACCAGTTTTAGAACTGCCTAAACACTTCAGGCTTTGGCCCCATCAGGACCCTACTTCTGGAATCTCTTGTTGGTTTCAGCATTAAAATCTTGCCTTTCTTCTCAATCTTTTCCCATTACCACCAACCAGGATAATAATATAGTTAGCTCTACTGAGCTCATATCAGTGATGCAGCACCCCAAGACAAGTACATGTCTACTTCAGGCTTGTGTTCTCTATACCCTGAAATATTCATGTAGATTACATCTTTTCAGATTCATCTTGATTTAACATAGTCAAATAGATTATGTCATTTAAAGTTTCTACTGAAAGGACATCTCCTCAAAGAAGCCTTCCCTGGAGACTTTAAAAAATAACACTCCCTTTCCTCACACTCTATCTCCTTACTCTGTCCTTTTCTTCATAGACTCATCCTAATCTGTAAATATGGGATATATATGTTTCCTTCTTTCTTGTTTATCATAAAGACTGGAGAGTAAGTTCTGTGAGGGAAGCAGCTTTGTCCATTTGGCTCATCATCATATTCCTGGCACCTGGATCAGTCTGTCACATAATAAACATCAAATAACTATCTTTTAAATGAATTAATGAACTGCTGTAAAGCCCATACAGAAGTGAAGTGATCCATGACTATTCAACTGGAGAAGAAAATCAGTAGGTTTATTGACCTGATCTGATGCTAGTCAGAGTAGATGAGGTGGTTATACAACTTGAAGACAGTTAACCTCAAGCATATATAAGATACAATAGGCTATTTTAAATTATTTTTATAAATAAATGTTAGAAAATGTCTTGCTAGCCTTTTTCCCAATTTACTCTTCCTCAGTCACAAAACCTTGGTGAAGAGATTAATTAAATCAGTTCTTTTCTACCACTTACCTGGCATAAATCATCTTTTGCTACAGGCAAGTAGAAATCTGGCTGCTTTCCAGGAGGCCTTAAATGTGATTTTGGTTCATATGTTCAAATGAGTAATGATAAACATACATACTTACTGTATGTAATATCAAGATTTATAGTTTCTTTGAGTCAATATTGATTTCCACTTTCCTTGAATTTAATTTCTTTTCTTTGTTTTGTGTATTTTTGGAGTTGTCTTATCAGTCACTGACCCCTGCTTTTATTAAGAATTATGGATCTGTCTTCCCATGGCTCCTAGAAATTATAAAGGAATATATCCTATTAGAGTGGATGCTCCTCCCTTGAAGGAAAGCCCTGGCCTGGCACGACACATGAGAGGCTCATGGAGGCCCACACACAGATACCTAAATCCTTATTCTTTGGAGGCCTTTACTTCCTTATGTAAAATGTCTTCATCTACTCAAAAAAATGTAATTCAGTTAATTAATGTAATCGGAGAACAACAGCAAAATGATACATACAGTATAAATTGTAAACTTAGGACATAATATCAGGCAAGTTTTCCAATATGTAAACAACCAGCAAATCTATAAATTGGGACTCTGCACATAGTTCTTTTGTGAAGAGAATCTGTCATTGATTTAAGTCAGAATGTAAAAATTAGAAGTGTCAGCATGTAAACAAAGGGCTGAATCGATTCTCTGTTTTGGCTATATAGTCTCATTTACTCACCATAATTATTTCTATCTGGGTAAAGTCTTCTGACTTGAAACAACCAATTGGTTGCAGCCATCAAAAAGGCAATGTGAAATTAATTGGACATTGCTCCATGAAAAATGGGAGAAGAGGAGATTATTCAGTGAAGCATGGCATTCTAAACAACTATTCCACACATTAAGTGCAGAATCTAGGGTTCTAGAAGATACATACACCAAGGGAATAAAACCACAGCAACTCTTAAGAAGGGAACTCAGCATTTAGCATTCATTTTCTGACAAAGACACACAATAGGCTTCAAAGACTTACAAAGAAAATATCTTACCTTTTCTTTTCTTGGTCCACACCTTTCAAGACTTATGAAAGAAATTTCTTTTAAAAGGATCATATTCTCTTGAGAAGACATTTTAAAAGTTTTACCAGAGGATTGGTTTAAGGAACTCATTCTGGAATGATTGACATTCATAAACAAGTTATTGAAGCAATTATTCAAATTGTAAATCAACTGGAATTAAACATTTGAGTATAGAAAAGTTAATGAATTATGTTTCCTGCACTGTAACATTTGCAGTTTGAAATGTACAGATGCAGAAGAATCGTAATTGTATTACTTGTGAGAGTGAATTTACAGTGTGTTAAACTGGTTCCTCTTTCTGTGGCCCATGTGGAGATGTCCCTAAGTGATAGAATGTCACTTCCTGACTCCATACCAGAGGACATCTGTTCTGAAGGGCAGGTGCTTTAAAACAGCTTTGCATTCCTAGGGTCATCATCTAGAGATGTTCCCACTGGCAGGACCACCTTCTCCTCGCTGAGAAGCAGGAAACTTAGAATCTGGAGATCTTTCTGATGTCAGCACCTGAGTTCCCCCTTCGTCTGCTGGGCTCTCATCAGAAAGGTGAAAATATGTGTGCTTGTGCTTTACACTTCCACAATCCCCACTGAAGGACTAGGACTCAAGAGTGGTTGGAGTGCACCACTGCTGTGTGTCTAGAACATAGGGCCCCTTCAGATCCTGCTGCTGTTGAAACCATCCCTACCTCTTTGGCTTCTGGAGACTCCTAGGAGATTAGCTCTCTTTGAGGTGAGGGGACTGTCATGGATCTAAGGGCCGAGCCCATTGGACCTCTGCAAATAACTTAGACTCAGAACCCTCAGGGACCAGGCCTGAGAACACACCCCAGCGGGGCTCTCACCCCTCCCACTTCCAGATCCTGATTCTCCACTTCCCTTAGGTGTTTCTCAAAGAGTACATTGTCCCAGGGCCTGTTTCTAGAGAACCTGACTTGAGATGAAACCATCCCCTGCCTGTGCCAGGGTAGACAAGAGCAGATGGCAGGGTTCCGTTGAGGAACAGTCCCTCTGGAAGAATGCCTAAATCCCCCCAGGAGAGAAGGAACTCACCAAGTGCCTGCAGTTTCCAGAGTCCCATTTGGCCACTGAAACTCAACCCCACTGGAATCCAAATGAGCAGTGTACCCAGATCCACACTCCCACACTCTGCCTCTGAATCCTCCAGAAGGAACAGCATGATCAGGCTGGTAATAAACACCAGGGGTCAGAATTTTAGATGTGCCTCTATTCTCTTGCCACAACTATGAAGCTCAAAAATGGCATAAAGATCAAGTAGACAAACCTTCCAAATTGCCAACATCCATTGAATCATTGAAAAAGCAAGAGAGTTCCAGAAAAACATCTACTTCTGCTTTATTGGCCATGCCAAAGCTTTTGACTGTGTGGATCACAAAAAACTGTGCAAAATTATTCAAGAGATGGGAATACCAATCCACCTCACCTGCCTCCTAAGAAATCTGCATACAGTCAAGAAGCAACAGTTAGAACTGTACTTAGAAAAACAGACTGGTTCCAAATCAAGAAAGAGTACATCAAGGCTGTATATTGTCACCCTGCTTATTTAACTTATATGCAGAGTACATCATGAGAAATGCTAGGGTGGATGAAACACAAGCTGGAATCAAGATTGCTGGGAGAAATATTAATAACCTC
The DNA here is from genome assembly GCA_006408675.1 of Madoqua kirkii. Lineage (NCBI taxonomy): Eukaryota > Metazoa > Chordata > Mammalia > Artiodactyla > Bovidae > Madoqua > Madoqua kirkii. Next base: position 15,949 of record SJYC01110997.1, on the reverse strand, counting down.
AGATATGCATATGACACCATACTTATGGCAGAAAGCAAAGAAGAGCTAAAGAGCCTCTTGAAAGTGAAAGAGGAGAGTAAAAAGCTGGCTTAAAACTCAACATTCAGAAAACTAAGATCATGACATCTGATCCCCTAACTTCAAAGCAAATAGATGGGGAAACAATGGAAACAGTGACAGACTTTATTTGGGAGGCTCCGAAATCACTGAAGATGGTGACTGAAGCCATGAAATTAAAAGCTGCTTGCTCCTTGGAAGAAAAGTTATGACCAACCTAAACAACATATTAAAAAGCAGAGACATTACTTTGCCAACAAAGGTCCATCTAGTCAAAGCTATGGTTTTTCCAGTAGTCATGTATGGATGTGAGAGTTGGACTATAAAGAGAGCTGAGCACCAAAAAATTGATGCTTTTGAACTGTCGTATTGGATAAGATTCTTGAGAGTCTCTTGGACTGCAAGGAGATCCAATCAGTTCATCCTAAAGGAAATCAGTCCTGAATATTCATTGAAAGGACTGATGTTGAAGCTGAAGCTTCAATACTTTGGCCACCTGATGCAAAGAACTAACTCATTTGAAAATACCCTTTTACTGGGAAAGATTGAAGGCAAGAGGAGGAGAAGGGGACAACAGAGGATAAGATGGTTGCACGATATCACTAACTTAGTGGACATAAGTTTGAGTAAGCTCCAGGAGTTGGTGTTGGACAGGGAAGCCTGGTGTGCTACAGCCCATGGGTTGCAAAGAGTCAGACATGAGTGAATTGAACTGAACTGAGGCAAACCTGCTATAAAGGTATACATTTTATCTAGTAGATATATAAGGCAAAGAAGATGATAATATGCATATTGATAATGTGTTCTGTTCTTGAACTGAGAATCAGTAAACACTCTAAACTACAACTTGTGATGGGAGGGATAGACCTGAATTTCCTAACTCACTCTGTTGTGAACATGTATATGTGCTGGCCGGTGGCTTAGTAGTAAAGAATCTGCCTGCAGTGCAGGAGCTGCAGAGATGTGGGTTCAGTCCCTGGGCCGGGAAGATCTCCTGGAGGAGGAAATTGTAACCCATTCCAGTAACCTTGTTCAGAAAATCCCATGGTCAGAGGAGCCAGGATCCCTACAGTCTGTGGGGTCTCAGGAGAGTCGGACATGACTGAGTGACTAAACAAACAACACAATATATGCTGGTCCCTAAAGCTGTGGATAAAGGCAGAATGATGCAGGGAGTACAGCATGGGTTTGGTCAAGGGCTCCAATTGAATGTCCTGACAGAATCCTGTACCTCTCTTTTCCAGCAACATATAGCTATATAAACATCTAACTATTTGAAGTACTTTATCTTCCTTTCTCGAGCATAAACTCCATGACAGCAAGAAATATGTCTTCTCTTTTCTTGAAATCTGTTTTACTCCCACACTCAAGTAGTATGACTCATTATCAGCACAACTTTTGATTAAGATCTCTCATCATTAGAATCCTATGACCAAGCTGTTCAGTGAACTAGCTGTGCAACCTTGAAGAGTTACTAAATTCTCTGACTTCAGTTTTCTAATAAGTAAAATGTTATAACAGTGACTATTTGTAGTAAAAATTTAATGAAATGAAGCCCATGAGGCCCTTAGCACAGTACCTGGTATATCATAAGCACTCGATAAATGTTTATTATTATTATTCTAGTTATTATAATATTATTGCATCAAGACTTATCTGCAATACTGAACAAAGAGCTCCTGTTTATAATCATAGAGTCACACAGATATGCGATTTCTTCTCCACACCTCTCCATAACCTCTTCTTTCCCCTTCAATAATGCTTTTACTACATCACACCAGAATCTTCCCCACTTAATTTGGATGATTAATTTTTCCTTTCAAATACACTTAATTCTCCAGTGCACTCAGCTCCAAGTAACAAGATTTGTGGAGGTCATCTGAGTGGGAGCCTCAGTGCTATATGATGGCACATTAGTGGGCCCAGCGGCCCAGAGGCCACCCTGATCGTGATTTACAAGGTGCAGAGTGGAAAGCAAGGTCTATGAATCCCAGCCCAGACATGTCCCGAGGGAATTGTGAATGGCAGCAAAGTCTGGAGCAGAGTGTGGATCTCTGACCCTGACCCTTCAGCCCAGAGCTCGCCTCTGGGCAGTGTCCCCATCCCCATCATGACCATACTCCCTGTTCGCCTTCAAACCAGCCACAAAGCTCTGCCCCATGCTAAGAGGTGATTCTGTAATGGGATCGGCAGACTCAGAAGCTCCCTGTTCACCTATGAACACGTTAATGCCAGTAGCCCCAGAGTGAGCACATTCCTGTCTCGATCCTGCTCACCAAGCCCATTTGCCGTATTTTTGGTTGTGAGCTTCCAACACTGCAGGCTCCATTGTCCTTTTCATTATCAGTAAAGATATCCTGAGAAAATCCATTAAATATTGAGCTAGAAGTCTGCTATCAATTTGGTGTGCCACAAGAATACAAACAAAGCTGAGAATGTCTAGGCTGATTTGATTATTAATGGTCTGAAAACTTACATAATTGAGTATAGGGTTACCTAGCATAGGTCGGGGGCGACTTACATAGCCATTAATTCTACATTATTCAAGATACACTTTCTGAGACAGACTTGGTCTTTAAAAAATCTGTGATTGGGAATGTGCTGTACTGTGGCTGCAAAAGATTACAAGAGGATGAATATAATAAAAGTATTTAACAGAGCTTAGAACCTATTTCTTAGCTTATGATGTTTCTCAGTGAAGTTTTTGAGAATTTTAAGACCCTTGGAATTTAAGTCTTTTAAAATACAAAGCAGTATATGATATGTCAGTCACTAGATAACTTTCCATTTCACTCAGTACCTCCTATTTGGAAAACTTTTCAATGAATCAGCTTGTTTTTCCTTCACATGACTTGAAAGACTAAATAGAAACATGAAGGAACCCAAAATAATACTGACCATATATATGGAGATTTGGATGAGAAAATTCAAAACTGAGGTGCTATTCTCATTTTTTACATGGAGCAAGTACAAGTAAACGCATGTATACCTGTGGTGGATACATGTTGATGTATGGCAAAACCAATATAATATTGTAAAATAATAAAAATAATAATAATAAATAAATAAAACTAACAAAAAGAACTCCTGATGGTCTCAAATAGAACAGTTAAATCTCAATCATTTGTATAGTGCCAAATTGTGTAATTTTATCCTAATTATTTCTAAATTACTCAACAGTGGCCTTTTCGAAAAAGGCTATCTGCAAAGCACCAGCTCAAAATATACTCCTGCTCAACCTTCCCCTAAACACTGCACAGGAAAAAAGCCCTCCTTAGTCAAATAGGTTTGGGGATTGCTGTATTTTATATGCTGTACTCACATATCCATAATTCATATCATAAATCAAAGATTGTAATGTCCTTTAGTGAAGAAGTCTACTTGATTTTGCATTGCCCTAATTTATTTGACAAGGAAACTTTTATTGAATTATACTTTTAGCTCACTACAAAATCAACTTTAGAGAAAGCACTTTTAGGACATATGCTTGTCATTTACTTAAATATGAAATAATTCTCTCTCTTCTCAGTATCCTGGGAAACACTTGAAGAATCACTAAGCTAAGCAAGACCAAGTGAGTATTTAATCTTTCTTTGACAGAGGAATTAAAAACTGAAGGTCTTTTTAAATTAGTCAGTCTTTTGTAATGAAGGTTGTGTTCATATCCATATTGTCTGCACTGATGATAGAAACCATCTGCTGGGCTTGGTGGTAGCCACTTCTCACTTCCTTTCCCAATGATGTGTGGTCTAGGGTTTGATTCTTGGAGTTATCTGTGGTTACCATGACTGCTTATGAGCAGGTACTACAAGATTGCTGGAACTGGCAATGCACCTGGTGCCAATCTGTGGCTCCACAGTCAATCTCATCAACCACAAATGTCTTAGATGGTTCTCCCCTTCAATTTATATAATTGAATCCATTGCTCATAGTCATGCTCAAAATAGAAACAGACATTGAGCCATCTGTTCCACATCTCCAAGTTCTTCCTTAGCATAAAGTACCATCTCTGCTGTTCATTGTTACCATGGTAAGGTGCACCCATGGTAACAATGAACTGTGTGACCTCAGAGCTGCCCACTTGGCTGCCTGAGTGACACTCTGACTCAGTTTCAACTCCTTCGTCAGCTCTTACCCAGATTTGGGAGTGAAGATCTAATGAAAACACTTTCTGTTGTCTGGAGGCACTTTCTTTGGGCTCATTTAATGCATTTTATGGTGCATTAAATGTGTCTGTGAAAAAATAATAATAATAAATAAATAAAACTAACAAAAAGAACTCCTGATGGTCTCAAATAGAACAGTTAAATCTCAATCATTTGTATAGTGCCAAATTGTGTAATTTTATCCTAATTATTTCTAAATTACTCAACAGTGGCCTTTTCGAAAAAGGCTATCTGCAAAGCACCAGCTCAAAATATACTCCTGCTCAACCTTCCCCTAAACACTGCACAGGAAAAAAGCCCTCCTTAGTCAAATAGGTTTGGGGATTGCTGTATTTTATATGCTGTACTCACATATCCATAATTCATATCATAAATCAAAGATTGTAATGTCCTTTAGTGAAGAAGTCTACTTGATTTTGCATTGCCCTAATTTATTTGACAAGGAAACTTTTATTGAATTATACTTTTAGCTCACTACAAAATCAACTTTAGAGAAAGCACTTTTAGGACATATGCTTGTCATTTACTTAAATATGAAATAATTCTCTCTCTTCTCAGTATCCTGGGAAACACTTGAAGAATCACTAAGCTAAGCAAGACCAAGTGAGTATTTAATCTTTCTTTGACAGAGGAATTAAAAACTGAAGGTCTTTTTAAATTAGTCAGTCTTTTGTAATGAAGGTTGTGTTCATATCCATATTGTCTGCACTGATGATAGAAACCATCTGCTGGGCTTGGTGGTAGCCACTTCTCACTTCCTTTCCCAATGATGTGTGGTCTAGGGTTTGATTCTTGGAGTTATCTGTGGTTACCATGACTGCTTATGAGCAGGTACTACAAGATTGCTGGAACTGGCAATGCACCTGGTGCCAATCTGTGGCTCCACAGTCAATCTCATCAACCACAAATGTCTTAGATGGTTCTCCCCTTCCAGTTATATAATTGAATCCATTGCTCATAGTCATGCTCAAAATAGAAACAGACATTGAGCCATCTGTTCCACATCTCCAAGTTCTTCCTTAGCATAAAGTACCATTCTGCTGTTCATTGTTACCATGGTAAGGTGCACCCATGGTAACAATGAACTGTGTGACCTCAGAGCTGCCCACTTGGCTGCCTGAGTGACACTCTGACTCAGTTTCAACTCCTTCGTCAGCTCTTACCCAGATTTGGGAGTGAAGATCTAATGAAAACACTTTCTGTTGTCTGGAGGCACTTTCTTTGGGCTCATTTAATGCATTTTATGGTGCATTAAATGTGTCTGTGCGAATGGCTGGATTTGTTTTACTCAAGTGTGAAGAATAATTAAGATCATTCTAAGTCAAATGAAGTGTTGAAACACATTGTCAAAGGACCTCAGCACTGTAAATATCTCGTTACCTCTAACACTTTGTAATTAGGTCTATAACTGTTCTCTGAATTTCCACTGAATTTCCACTAAAACGTTCTTTTCCTTCCACACCACCTCTGCCTCCTTGTGTGTCAAGAACTCCCCCCATTACACGTACACATCTGTGATCCAGGTGTCATAAACATGCATCAGGCTGATGAGAAAGAGACATGCTTGGATGGTGATCAGCAAAGCCATGAACCCCTTCTGCTGTCTCATCCATGGGCAAAGGTGAGGTGCAATTGTCAAGACTTACCTCCACAGCAGCAAGACAAATGGCAAATATGTCTCCTCTACCCAGGCCATGTGCATCCTCCTTCACATGGGGACAGGTGACCTACTGGTCTGGCTGAGTTTTCTTCCTCTTCCTCTGTAAGAGGATTTGGCTGATACTAAACATCAAAAGTGACCCTCTCCACACAGCTGAAAACAACTGATTCTAATTTGAAAATAGTTGTCCTAAATATACATGCATGTGTGCTCAGTCATTTAAGTCATGTCCAACTCTTTATGACGCTTTGGATTGGAGCCCACCAGGTTCCTCTGTCCATGGGATTCTCCAGTCAAGAATATTGGAGTGGGTTGCTATGCCTTCATCCAGGGTGTCTTCCCAACCCAGGGACTGAACCTGCATCTCTTGTATCTCCTGCATTGCAGATGGATTCTTCCTCACTGCTGAGCCACCTGATAAGCCCAAATATACATGAGGCAATAGCTGATAGACAGGCTTCCCAGGTGGTGCAATGGTAAAGAATTCACCTGACAATGCAGGAGACACAAGAGTTCAATCCCTGGGTCTTGCAGATGCCCCAGAGAAGGAAATGGCAGCTCACTCCAGTATGCTTGCCTGAGGAATTCCATGGACAGAAGAGCCTGGCAGACTACAGTCCATGGGATTGCAAAGAGTTGGACATGACTGAGCACACACACACTCATACAAGTTAATAATCACGACCTGTTTGTCAGGAACAATGTTAATGCCTTACATACATTGTCTAAATTTGTCTTAACAATAATGACTTTAGAAGGTTGCTATTGTCTTATTTTATATTTGAATAACTTGAATGAACCTCCTTGGTAGCTCAGACAGTAAAGAATCGGTGTGCAATGAAGCAGATCCACATTCAGTCCCTGGGTAGGGAAGATCCCCTGGAGGAGGGCATGACAACCTACTCCATATTCTTGTCTGGAGAATTCCATGAACAGAGAAGCCTGGCGGGCCACAGTCTATGGGATTGCAAATAGTCAGACACAACTGAACAACCAATACTTTCACAACTTGAAGATTAGAAAGAGAATTTCATGTTTCCCAAACCGTAGAGCTTTTGATTAGTGAAAGTGAAACTCAAATCTATGTGTCTGTGACCCCACAGGCCATGTTCAAAGCCTCTGGGATGCCTGATTTTAGACCACTTGTCCTCATAGTCTATGTTTTCCACCTACTCCACTGTTCAGTTTCTATACTCAAGAATTGTGTCTTCTATCTGTGAAAATATTTTCCTAACCTGTTTTTCCCCTCACTTCTGTGGTTTTCCCACCTTCAAAAGATCTGTGTCTTTTTCCAGGCCTCAGATCTTCCTATCTGCCCCAGTTTGCTCTTGTCAACCAGACCACATTGAGTCCAATGCTAAAGTCTTCACACTTCCATTTACTAAAAAGACCTGCTTGAGATTTTAAAAGATAAGGTACAAAGAAGCTACAAACAGAATATTGTGGGCCGCAGCCCACAAGTATAACTGGTAATGCTTACTTTTTTGTGTAGCACTTTATAGAATGGCAAAGCAATTAACATAATACTTTATTTAATTTGAATGAATAAAGGTTCAAAAGGGAAAATGATTCTCTGCAAGAAAGCAGTCCATTTACAAACTTGTACTTGATACTTTCTCTAATCAAGAAAGCAAATATTTGCACCAACAATAAAGTACATTGAAAATATATCCTAAAATAATTACTAGGCTTTTTCTTTTTTAAGTCACAGTTGATTTTTATTCATTGATTGATTATATAGAGATATACAAATTCAAATATGCAATAGGGACAATTGGAAAATTCATTAAACCTGATGATGTTTCTACTTATTTTTACCCAAAGTAGCCAATGTTTGAGAAAATAACAACCTTAATTTACTGCCAATCGTTAGCTGCAAATACATTTGCACTTTCACAAACACGGCATGTTTGCATTTCACAAGTTTTCTGTCTTATAACCTGGAGTGAGTCTCCTTTAATTTTTCTTTAACATAATAGTTAGAAAAAGCATTGGTTTAGCAAACAAGCAAATAATTGCCACTGGTTAAAAGTACTCTTTTAGGCCCAGTTGGGAGATGCACTGTTATTCTTTGCCATAATGTACATTAACCTCCAAACAACCTTCAGTTACATCATTGGTAAGCTATTTATTCTAATTGTTTATGTATATCAATATGAATGTGCATCCAAATGTCCTCTGTCAAATTCCAGATCATCCTAGCTTCAGTTCAGTTCAGTTCAATCGTTCAGTCATATCCAACTCTTTGTGACCCCATGAATCACAGCACACCAGGCCTTCCTGTCCATCACCAGCTCCCGGAGTGCATTCAGATTCGCATCCATCTTTCTACAAACTGAATCAGGTTGGCATTCAACAGGTTGCCTCCAATCTCAGCATCTCTCAGCATCCTTTGTGTTTTACTTGGTTAATTTCAAAAGATCTGTGGAAATATCTCTAATGCCTCTTCTTACCACTTGGAAGCTTTGTTGGAGTTCCTAGGGCAACCCTCAAGTTCAATGATTGCACACCCTGAAATTTTTCTTTGATCAATGCAATGTGAAGGAAATAGCCTGTCACTCCAGGTAGATGTCTTAAGAGCTGGTATGCTATTTGCTGTGCATCATATGCTGTGCTGTGGTAACCACAGAGGCACCTTTTGAAACAGAGAACCCATCATCCCAGCACCCTAATGAGAGGCAGAGGTTCCTTCCAAGCCGTGTTGGACATATGGCTCAAACACAAAATAAGCCCTTCTTGTTATAAATTGCTAAGACTTGGAGCTGTTTGTTTCCACAATGTAATATAAAATTTAATCTATCTTCATTGATATATCTCTTCAGTATCCATCTCAACTTCCATTGTCCATAATGGCCAAACAACCATCTTAATTCAACCCTGTTGTCTATTCTCACCCTGACCCTCTAAAACCCAATATGTTTCTGCCAATCTTAAGTCCTTCATACTGAAGAGCTAAAGTCCTCAAGAACTGCCTTATACATCAACACATCAAACTCTCATTCTCACATTCTTTTCAGATGTCTTGATGTGCCATTCCTTACCCCAAGATGCTGATTTTTAGGATGGAAGAGCCTTGACCTGAACCCTATCCAGCTGGCCCTCATTGCTGCCAGTCCTATTGCTTGATTTTCCTAGGTTGCCAGAGTGCTTTTTGACTAGGCAGCTTAAATAACAGAAATTTGTTGTCTTAGTTCTAGAAGTCAGAAGTCCAAGATTACCGAGTTGGCAGATGTGGATCCTTCTAAGGACAGTGAGGGAGAATCTGCTCTCCTAATTTCTCATGAGTTGCTGATAATCTTTAAATTCTTTGGCTCGTAGAGGTGTCACTTCATCTCTGCTTCATGTTCACATCACATCCTCCTAGTATGTTGTCTTTGGGTCCGGATGCCCCCCCTTTTATAAAGACACCAGTCATGTTGGATTGGAAGCCTACTCTACTCCAGTATGATTGCATTTTAACTGATTTGCATATTCAGTGATCCCATTTTCAAATAGTCATATTCTGAGATATTGGGGATCAAGACATCAATATATGAATTTGGGAAGATGCTATTCCACCTATCCTTCTGATGTTTTCCTAACTCTCCCAGGAACACATTTTCCTGAAACACTCAGCTCTGTATCTGATAATCCTGCCGTCACAATCTTCCACTTCCAAAGTCACACCCTTAGCCTGCTCCCAGGTTTATATTCCTCCTTGGATCTTATATCTGGTTAAAATTAGAAAATGCCCTTTTTCATAGAATTAATTTGTTTCCTCAACATTATTGTAATGCCTATTTTTATCCATTGGAAATTGAATATGTTCCCTGTTCCCTAAGAATTCAGAATTTAAGTAGGAAGCAAATCCATGTGTAAACAATTAAAAGAAAGACGTTTTCCACAGTTACTATTATACAACCCTCAACAATCCTTGGAGAAGGTAATTGTTTTCACTACTTTACAAATGAGGGAGGGGAAGTCCCAATAAAAAGTACTCAAGTATCAGTATAATGAAAAGAATCAAAAGGCACAAAAGAAAGAGTTGGAAAGTAAACAAAGATGTAGAAAAGTAAAGTCCAAGGTGGACTTTACACCAGATGGGGAAAATGGAGGGAAAAACTTAAAATATTGTAAGAAATGCAATCTCTAGTTATAGCACTATCTTTATCAGAAAAGAAAAAATCTTCCTTAAGACACTAGTGATATTATGATGGTTTCCATAAACACAGCATGGTCTGTGAAGTGAAGTGAAAGCCCCTCAGTCATGTCCAACTATTTGCAACCCCATGGACTATACAGTCCATGGAATTCTCCAGGCCAGAATACTGAAGTTGGTAGCTTTTCCCTTCTCCAGGGGATCTTTCCAAGCCAGGGGTTGAACCCAGGTCTCCCATACTGCTGGCGGATTCTTTACCAGCTGAGCCACAAGGGAAGTCCAAGAATTCCCAACCCAGGAATCAAGCATGTTCTATACTTGCAGTTATTTTTGTCTACATACTCTGCCAATGCCACTGAAAGAAAAAGCTCCCCATTAAGAACTCTTATCTTTAGGATAGTGGTAAATCAACTGGACAATTTTTATTTTGTATGATGTTATGAACTGAATTATGCCCCTACTCCTAAATGTGTATGGTAAAGTCCTAACCCCCAGTATCTCAGAATGTGATTATGTTTGGAGGCAGGGTCTTTACAAAGGTAAAGTTAAAATAAGTCATAAGTGTGGGCCCTAATCTGATATGCCTGGTATCCTTATAAAAAGAGGAAATTTGGACACAAATACATAGGAAGAGAAGATGATATGAAGATATAGGGAAAAGACAACCAAGGAGAAAGACCTGGAGTTCCTTCGCTCATGTCCTGCAGAAGAAATCCTGGTGACATTTTGACCCCAGACTTCCAGTTTCCAGAACCATAAGGAAATAAATTTGTTTAAGCCAACCAGTCTGTAGTACTATGTTACAGCAGCCCTAGCAAACAAATGCATGTGGTTAATTCCTTTTAATTAAAGAAAAAAATTAGTAAGGGGTCAGGAGTTAAAAGCAATGTAACCTCCTTCTTTCTGTTAAAATCACACAGCCTCACTGACGCCATGACAGGCTTATATGAGGTGTACTAGGCCAAAGAAAAATCCCTGAGTCATTCTGTGAGATCTTCTGGGATGACGTGATGGAGACCCAATCAGGAAATAACTCCACCTATTCATGATATAAGCCAATCCGCACGAGACACAAAGCTCTAAACCCGTGCACACGCATTGTATAACCAATCAGATCATGCCAATATCTGTCTTTGTCTTAAACCTATAAATACTCCTGTAATTCCAGGCTCAGGGCCCTCTGCCTCACTCCACTGCTTTGGATGTGACAGAGTGCCCTAACTCGAGTTAGCAATAAACTCTCTTCTTGCTTTTGCATTACCGTGGTGGACTTGTTCTCTCAGTCTATTCGGAGACTTGGGCTCAGAGCATAATATTTGGGGGCTCGCCTGGGATCTCCCTTTGACTGGGCAGAGCATGTTTCCTGGTAGAAGGTGGACCTCGCTAGGAGGTAAGAAATTTGAACACTGGTGTTAACTCTGAAGAAGTCCAGTGTAAGACCGAGGCCCGGTATCATACTGGGGAGGCAGCTGGTTGTGAGTACAGAAATAAGTCCAGCGTGAGACCAGGGCTTGGTATCGTACCAAGAAGGCAACTGGCTCTGTGAAAATCCTGCAGGTAAGACTGAAAAGAGAACCCAGGAAGATCTAGTGTTGGGCTGTTAGTGGCCATCTTGTGTCTGCTGTCTGTGTCTGCTCGTGTGTCTGTGTGAGTGCTGGCATCGTCTCGTGTTCTCTGTTTGTTCCTAGGGGCTTCCAGGGCAAACACCTCGCATTTACCAACATGGGACAAAGGGCTTCTACTCTGACTCTTGTGACTGACCATTTCTCTGATTTTAAGTCTAGAGTGCAGAATTATCCCTGCTAGTGAAGAAAAGCAAGTTGGTGACTCTCTGCTCAGTTGAATGGCCCACTTTTAATGCCAACTGGCTGCCAGAGGGCACCTTCAGCTTGCCTATTGTTCAAGTGGTCAGAGAAAGAGTGCTTAGACCCAACCCGTTGGGACACCCGGACCAAACTCCATACATCTTGATCTGGCAGGATCTGGTGGAAAATCCACCAGACTGGCTTAAGCCTTTTGTCCTCACACCTTTTAACCCCCCTTGTCCCTCTTCCCCATCACAAGTCTCTTCATATCCACAGGTGCTAACCATGGAAACTACCAAGGAAAAAGAGGATAAAAAGAGCAAAAATTGGGTGAAGCCAGTGCTCCAGGAATCTTCACTGTACCCCAATCTGTTAGACCTGGAGACCGAACTTTCCCTGCACCCTATGCAGATTCGCATCCGCCTTTGCTTCCACAGGTTCCTCAGGTCTCGTCTGGGGGAACAAGGAGGGACGTCAAGTCTTTGACCCTGCCCAAGGGACTCAGGGAAGAACCAGAGGAGTTGCCAACATGGCAGAGAAAGACAACCTGGAGGTCCCCTCCTCCACTGTCCAGGCATTTCTGGTTCAGGTGAGGCCTGCCCAAGCAGACGGAGAATGGACATATCAATACTGGCCCTTCTCCACCAGTGACCTTTACAACTGGAAAACTCAGACTCCCTCGCTTTCTGAAAAACCTCAGGGTCTCATTGATCTTTTAGATTCTATCCTTTTCACCCATAACCCCGCTTGGGATGATTGTCAACAGTTGTTGCAGGTGCTCTTTACCACAGAGGAACACGAATGGATCTTATCAGAGGCACGTAAGAATGTACCCGGGGTGGATGGGAGACGCCCTATGCAGCCTAACCTGATTGATGAGAGGTTTCCCTTGGTGCAACCCCGCTGGGATTTTGAGCGTGCTGAAGGTAGGGAGTGTCTCAGAGTATACCACCAGACCCTCATGGCCAGCCTTAGAGCGGCTACCAGGAGGCCAACAAATTTGTCTAAAATAAAATTAGTTAGACAAGAGCCAAATGACAGCCTGGCAGCTTTCCTTGAAAAACTAATGGAAGCTTTCAGGCAGTACACCCCTATGGACCCTCAAGCCAATGAGACACAGGCGGCAGTCATGCTAGCATTTGTAACTCAAGCAGCCCCTGACATCAGGAGAAAGTTACAGAAGATAAAAAGGTTGGGTGAACAGTCCTTGCAAGACCTAGTGAGGGCAGCAGAAAGAGTTTTTAATCATAGAGAGACTCCGGAAGAGAGGGAAGAACGTGTCAGACAAGAAGAAGAGAGTTTAGGGCCAAAGAAAACTGTAGAAATCAGAAAGAGCTGGCCCAGATATTGTTTGCAGGAATAGAAAAGGGAAATAATTCTCAGACGGCAAAGAAAGTTAACTGGAAGGGTGAAAAGAGGCCAGCAAGGTGAGGACTTAAGAAAGATCAATGCGCATTTTGTAAGGAATCCAGGCACTGGAAAGATAAGTGCCCCAAGAAAAATCTAAGAGGGAGACCTACCAAACCAGAGGGGTCCTCAAATATCCTCTATGCAGGAGAGGATAGTGATTAAGGGTGTATGGCCTGGCACCCCTCCCTGAGTCCTGGGTAACTATAACTGTGGAGGGGAAATCGGTTGGCTTCATGGTAGATACGGGAGCCCAATACTTAGTTCTTAATCAGAAAGATCGACCAATATCTAAAAAGACCAGCTGGGTCCAAGGAGCCACCGGAACTAAAAAATATGGATGGACCACAAAACAACACATGAACTTGGGGGCCCAACAGGTGACCCACTCTTTCCTTGTGATACCCAAATGCCCAGCATCCCTGTTGGGAAGAGACTTGCTATCCAAGGTCAATTCCCAAATTCACTTCAACCATGGACAGATATCGGTTCTAGATGGGACCAGACATCCTATACAAGTTCTGTCTCTAGCATTGAGGGACGAATATAGACTGTAATCACCAGAGCCCCCTACAGCTATAGACCCTGCTATACAGCAATGGATTCAAAGATACCCCCTGGCCTGAGCAGAAATAGTGGGAATGGGACTGGCCAAACAAAGACCTCCCATTGTGGCTGAACTGAAGGCCAACGCTTTTCCTGTGAGGGTAAGACAGTATCCCATAAGCCAAGAGGCCCAGCAAGGAATTACGCCACACATACAGCACCTCCTGAAGGCAAGGATTCTCAAAAGGTGCCGGTCCCCATGGTATACTCCTCTATTGCCTGTGAAAAAGCCTGGGGGAACTGACTTTAGACCGGTCCAAGATCTACGGGAAGTCAACAAATGGGTGAGTGATATTCATCCCACCATTCCTAACCCTTATACTCTACTAAGCAACCTGTCCCCAGATTATGTTTAGTATACTGTCTTGGACTTGAAAAATGCCTTTTTCAGCTTACCCTGGGCCCCCACGAGCCAAGAGATCTTTGCATTTGAATGGAAGAAGGCAATCAGACCCTCAGACAGCTGACTTGGACTCGACTACCACAAGGTTTCAAAAATTTGCCCACACTGTTTAATGAGGCTCTAGGTGAAGACCTCCATGAGTATCGGGTTGATCACCCCACCATTATTCTATTGCAGTAAGTTGATGATCTTATGCTAGCAGCAACTATGGAGGAAGCATGCCTAGAGGCAACAGGCGACCTCCTCCAAACTTTGGGGACCTTGGGGTACCAGACCAGTGAGAGGAAGGCCCAGATTGCTAAGCAGGAGGTCGTGTACCTAGGGTACAAGATAAAACAAGGGCAGAGATGGCTAACACAAGCCATGAAAGAGACTATACTGCAGATTCCTGAGCCTGCAACTCCTAGACAAGTGAGAGAGTTTCTGGGGACTGTTAGGTATTGCCAGTTATGGATCCTGGGGTTCGCTGAAAAAGCCTGGCCACTATACGAAAGGAGCAGAGAAAATAAAAACTGGGCATGGACTGAGCCGATGAAGAGGGCTTTTCAGGAACTCAGGCGGGCCCTGTTAGAGAACCTGGCCCTTGCTCTTCCTGACACATCCAAACCCTTCCAGTTGTTCATAGATGAGAAGCAGGGAATAGGAAGAGGGGTTTTAACACAGAAATGGGGGCCATGGAGGCGGCCAGTGGCATACCTCTCCAAACGACTAGATCCAGTGGCCTCCGGATGGCCAACTTGCCTACGAATTATTGCCACCACTGCCCTCCTGGTCCATGATGCCAATAAACTAACTTGTGGACAGTGACTCCTGGTCTACACTCCCCATGCCATCAAAGGAGTTTTAAAGCAGCCACCGGGTAAGTGGATTTCTAATGCCTGCTTGACACATTAGGCCTTGCTGCTTGACACCCCCTGGATACACTTCCAGACGCCCTGTTTCCTGAACCCGGCTACTCTTTTACCCAACCTGGAGGAAGGTCGCCCCCTTCATGATTGTGGTGAGATATTGGTCCAGGTGATAACTCCCCATGCCATCAAAGGAGTTTTAAAGCAGCCACCGGGTAAGTGGATTTCTAATGCCTGCTTGACACATTAGGCCTTGCTGCTTGACACCCCCTGTATACACTTCCAGACGCCCTGTTTCCTGAACCCGGCTACTCTTTTACCCAACCTGGAGGAAGGTCGCCCCCTTCATGATTGTGGTGAGATATTGGTCCAGGTGATGGCAGTATGAAAAGACCTAACAGATGTGCCTTATATAATAGTGAGCTGATATGCTTTACAGACAGAAGCAGTTTTATTAAGGATGGACAGAGAAGGGCAGGGGCTGCAATAGCTGATGACTCTGGGCAGACAATATGGACTGAAGCCCTTCCTCCAGATACCTCCACACAAAAGGTGGAATTGATTGCCTTAATGCAGGCCCTGGAGAGGGCCAAAGGAAAAAGAATTACCATTTTTACCGACAGCCGGTATGCATTTGGTACTGTGTACATTCAGGGCCCAATATATAAAGAACAGGAGGTTTTGACAGCTGAATGGAAAGAAGTTAAGAATCTGCCTGAGATCCACAGACTCTTGGAGGCCGTCCAGCTGCCTCGAGTGGTGTCAATAGTGCATGTCCCTGGACATCAGAAAGGAGGGGACCCCAGGGCACGAGGCAACCATGCCGCCAACATGGCAGCTCAGGAAGCGGCTAATAAGG
>SJYC01110995.1:0-11663 GCA_006408675.1 Madoqua kirkii | reverse complement strand
GTTCTAGAGAATTCTGGGGAAAATGATTTCTATCTGTTTTATTTTCTAAAAGTGCAATTTTACCATGGTATTTTCACTATGGCTTAGTTAATCTTCTTTCTGGTTTTGTGGTCCCTACTCAGGCCAGTAGGGGAAGGAAGATCACATGACAGGGCTAGGATCTTTCTGATAACTGTACTTGGTCATGAATCTTTCATTGTGGTGGAGTCATCACATGACTTCTTAGAAACATGCCTAAATCTAGAGGAACAAAGTTTTCAGAGAAATGATGAATTGTTTTCTTAATGTCTTTACAGTTTCCTGTTTTCATACATTCATGGGAGAATGAAAATTGATGCCACAAAGATAGGTTGGATAATCCTTGAAATTTTAAGTGTAACTCTTTTAACCTCTTTTTACTACATTGTTTTGCTCTTTGTCTTTGAAATATTTTTGCTGACATCAAAACTGAAATATTTACATCTCTATCAGAACAACTATAGAATATGGGTGGTTATAAATGTGAAAATAATATATAGGCAAAGCATGTCATAATATATAGGCAGAACATAGCATAGCTACCTCTCACACGAAATTAGTGTCATGTACATTTCTCTTGCAAGATTATTTTTCACCTAGAATTTATTTTATTAATTCTCCAAATTATGACTTCATACTTGATCTGAACACTGAGCCCTTACTGTTTAATATATACACCTGTTGGATTAA
The DNA here is from genome assembly GCA_006408675.1 of Madoqua kirkii. Lineage (NCBI taxonomy): Eukaryota > Metazoa > Chordata > Mammalia > Artiodactyla > Bovidae > Madoqua > Madoqua kirkii. The sequence goes on along the minus strand of SJYC01110995.1, from coordinate 10,955 downwards.
GCAACATAAATGCTTGATCAGTGATTTAAAAATCAACACTTTGAATCTGAATCATATGTGCTTTACTCATCTTAAAATGTTACCTACAGAGATGACAAACAGAAAGATTAAGAACTTAGTTTGCAACTTAGATTACGCTGATCTGAATCTCAAGTTTTCATTACATAATGCTCTAGTTACACTATAAAGCCTTACTTTTATTTCATACATTAAAAAGATCCTGGAGATTATATAAAACAATATTCTTAATGTTGACTGCAGTATGAGTTATATATTATTATATGTTAGGTATCTTTTTGTAGAAAATTCATAGATAATTTAAATACCATGACTATTATCAAAAATGATAGATCTGTGTACTGTTTATAAATTGTTTGTATGCTTTATGTAACAACAAAAACATAACAACAAAAATAAACCTTTTGAATAGTCCTCTCACTATCCAATGAAATGTCAACCCACACCAGTATTCTTGCCTGGGAAATCCCATGGACGGAGGAGACTGGTAGGATACAGTGTATGGAGTCACAAAGAGTTGCAGAAGACTGAGCGACCTCACTTTCTTTTCTTTCTTTCTCACTGCCTAAAGGCTCCCCTGGTGGTTCAGATGGTAAAGAATCTGCCTGCAACCTTGGAGACCAGGGATTGATTCTTGGGCAGGGAAGAGGAAATAGCAACCCACTCTAGTATTCTTGCCTGGGAAATTCCGTGTACAGAGGAGCCCAGCAGAGCATAGTCTCACACAGCTTGACACGACTGAGCAACTATATGACTTGACTTATCAACCACAAATTTTTTTGTTTTGTTTTGTTTTGTTTACAAATGATGAAATCCTTTCTTTCTTTTCTTTTTCTTTTCTTTTTCTTTTTTTTATTTTTTTGGACAAATGATGCCATTTTAGTTGATACTATTATACTGGGATGGGCAAAGCTAAGGGAAAGGGATAGGGCTGTGGATACTATCCAGAGGGTCCTAAGACCAGAAGATCTTGAAGGTGCAACCTCAGAACAGCCTCAAGGTGGTGCGGAACTGCACAGGCTAGTCTGTTTCTAGGATGTGAAGCTGGAAGCTAGGGATCTGTTAGTGATTCTGGAGATTTCCAGGAGAGGGACCCTATAGTGTTGGTGGCCCAGAAAGCTCCTATCTCAAGCCTCAGAAGGGTTTCTTTCAGTCAGTTCAGTTCAGTCACTCAGTCTTGTCTGACTTTTTGCGACCCCATGAATCGGAGCACATCAGGCCTCCCTGTCAATCACCAACTCCCAGAGTTTAGTCAAACTCACGTCTGTTGAGTTGGTGATGCCATCCAGCCATCTCATCCTTTGTCGTCCCCTTCTCCTCCTGCCCCCACTCCCTCCCAGCATCAGAGTCTTTTCCAATGAGTCAACTCTTTGCATGAAGTGGCCAAAGTATTGGAATTTCATCTTTAGCATCATTCTTTCCAATGAACACCCAGGACTGGTTTCCTTTAGGATGGACTGGTTGGATCTCCTTGCAGTCCAAGGGACTCTCAAGAGTCTTCTCTAGCACCACAGTTCAAAACATCAATTCTTCAGCACTCAGCTTTCTTCACAGTCCAACTCTTACATCCATACATGACTACTGGAAAAAAACCATAGCCTTGACTAGACAGACCTTTGCTGACAAAATAATATCTCTGCTTTTGAATATGCTGTCTAGGTTGCTCATAACTTTTCTTCCAAGGAGTAAGCGTTTTTTTAATTTCATGGCTGCAGTCACCATCTGCAGTGATTGTGGAGCCCCCCAAAATAAAGTCTGGCACTGTTTCCCCATCTATTTCTCATGAAGTGGTGGGTATTGAACCCCAACCCCATGGGGCCAGGCTGGCCTTCTGCAGTGACTTTGTGTCTGAGGTGCAGTGGGATGCTTCCAGCCTGGGAAATGGATACCACTGGCATCCTGGGCAGAAGGGCAGCACCATGTTTCTTCCTGTACTGCTGGTGAAGTCATGGCAGAGAGGATCTCAGGTTACTGGGTTCCTCGCAAAAACTCCCAGTAACCACCTCAAGGAGGTGAGACTGTGACTGCAGAGAACCACCTGGGCTGCTTCTTGAAAGACTGAAAGAATAGTTCCATGGAGCTGAGGGGAGCAATCCAGGTAGGCCCTGTGCCCTCAGATGCTTTCTAGGTCCACACATGAGAGAAAGAGATGGGACATGGGAGAGGGCTTGTGCACACACGTGTGTTTGGTAAAATTTATTCCATACAATTATGTTTATTTCTTCTGAAAGGATACTTTCCTCCAGGAGTTATGGAATCTTTATCATTTATAAACAATTTTTTTAACCATTTCTATTTTGGAATAATTATTATTTTACCCTAATTGTTTTGCTGGGGTTCGTAGGTGGCTCGGCGGTAAAGAATAATTCTGCCAATGCAGGAAGGTTGGATCCCTGGGTTGAGAAGATCCCCTGGAAAGGGAAATTGCCAGTCACTCAGGTATTCTTGATTGGAGAATCCCATGGACAGAAGAGCCTGGCAGACTGTAGACCAAGGGACTGAAAAGAGTCAGATTGATCTCAGTGAATAAAGAGCAAACTGGCTATTCATCTATCAAGATAAAATTATAAATTACTGATGAAAATTAAAAGAGATTTATCTATGGATGCTTACTAGTAAGGTCATTTATCCCAGAAGGACATTACATTTTTGGCTTTCTGTTAATGCCCAGTGTGCATTATTTAGCAGAAAATTGCCCTGATTTCTTTTTCCTAGATAGTAAGTAAAGATATATATAAATGTACAATTTCAGTATGATTGGCTTATAAATTTTCAAAAAGAGTCCATTTGGTTGTTGTAATTATCTCCACACAAAAATCAAAATGAGCATCAGCTTTTTTGTGGGACAAGACAATCAAGATATGTTCACTTTTGTCCTTGCCTCAATATATTTTTACAGATAGATTTACTTTCTTTCAGCTGGTCACGTTTCTGAGTCAATGTAATCTTTTGAATGAATAATGCATCAACTTAAACTGGTACATTAAAAAAAAAAAAAAACTTCAAGATGTATACTAAACACCACCTTGAATAGATTCACTTTAGAATGCATATAAAAATGTAAATTCACAGTAGTTTTTGCTAGTAAATTTACCCAAATACCTCCAGGCAACTTTGCTTTTTGTCATTAAAAAGACAAGCAGAGTTTGAACTCATTTATACATATGTTTCAGATGTATGATCTTCAGTATAATATTTCGGAGAAGGCAATGGCACCCCACTCCAGTACTCTTGCCTGGAAAATCCCATGGGCGAAGGAGCCTGGTAGGTTACAATCCGTGAAGTCGCTAAGAATCTGACACGACTGATTGACTTCGCTTTCACTTTTCACTTTCACGCATTGGAGAAGGAAATGGCAACCCATTCCAGTGTTCTTGCCTGGAGAATCCCAGGGATGGGGGAGCTTGGTGGGCTGCCATCTATGGGGTCGCACAGAGTCAGACACGAGTGAAGAGGCTTAGCAGCAACATAAATTAGCTTTGCCATATTGAGTAAATCTGATGTATCAGGGAAGCAATTGATGCCTTAAATAAGCAGAATGGACCATAATATGAATGGTAAAACCCGAGAAAACAGCAACTCTCCTTTTTTTCCATATAGGTTCAGTTCAGTTCAGTAGATCAGTCGTGTCCAACTCTGCGACCCCATGAATTGCAGCTTGCCAGGCCTCCCTGTCCATCATCAGCTCACATCAATTGAGTTCGATGATGCCATCCAGCCATCTCATTCTCGGTCATCCACTTCTCCTCCTGCCCTCAATCCCTCCCAGCATCAGAGTCTTTTCCAGTGAGTCAGCTCTTCGCATAAGGTGGCCAAAGTACTGAGGTTTCAGCTTTAGCATCATTCCGTCTAAAGGAATACCAGGGCTGATCTCCTTCAGAATGGACCGGTTGGATCTCCTTGCAGTCCAAGGGACTCTCAAGAGTGTTCTCCAACACCACAATTTGCAAGCATCAATTCTTCAGCACTCAGCTTTTTTCCACAGTCCAGCTCTCACATCCATACATGACCACTGGAAAAACCATAGCTTTGACTAGACGGACCTTTGTTGGCAAAGGAATGTCTCTGCTTTTGAATATACTATCTAGGTTGGTCATAACTTTTCTTCCAAGAAGTAAGTGTCTTAATTTCATGGCTGCAGTCACCATCTGTAGTGATTTTGGAGCCCTGAAAAATAAAGTCTGACAGTGTTTCCACTGTTTCCTCATCTATTTCCCATGAAGTGATGGGACCAGATGCCATGATCTGTTTTCTGAATGTTGAGCTTTAAGCCAACTTTTTCATTCTCCACTTTCACTTTCATCAAGAGGCTTTTTAGTTCCTCTTCACTTTCTGCCATAAGGGTGGTGTCATCTGCATATCTGCGATTATTGATATTTCTAGCAATCTTGATTCCAGCTTGTGCTTTTTCCAGCCCAGCATTTCTTATGATGTATTCTGCATGTACGTTAAATAAGCAGGGTGACCATATACAGCCTTGACATACTCCTTTGCCTATTTGGAACCAGTCTGTTGTTCCATGTCCAGTTCTAACTGTTGCTTCCTAACCTGCATATAGTTTTCTCAAGAGACAGTTCAGGTGGTCTTGTATTCCCTTCTCTCTCAGAATTTTCCACAGTTTATTGTGATCCACACAATCTAAGGCTTTGGCATAGTCAATAAAGCAGAAATAGATGTTTTTGTGGAACTCTCTTGCTTTTTCCATGATCCAGCAGATGTTGGCAATTTGATCTCTGGTTCCTCTGCCTTCTCTAAAACCAGCTTAAACAACTGGACTTTCACAGTTCACGTTTTGCTGAAACCTGGCTTGGAGAATTTTGAGCATTACTTTACTAGTATGTGAATGAATGAGCGAGTGAAGTCAGTCAGTCATGTCCAACTCTTTGCGACCCCATGGACGGTAGCCTACCAGTCCCAGCCATCCATAGGATTTTCCAGGCAAGGATACTGGAGTGGGCTGCCATTTCCTTCTCCAGCGGATCTTCCCAAACCAGGGATTGAACCCAGGTCTCTTTCATTGCAGACAGACACTTTACTGTCTGAGCCACAAGTCTGGGCATAGCATGTGAGATGAGTGCAATTTGAGCATTCTTTGACATTGCCTTTCTTTGAGAGTGGAATGAAAACTGACTTTTTCTTGTCTTGTGGCCACTACTGAGTTTTCCAAATTTGCTGGCATATTGAGTGAAGCACTTACACAGTATCATCTTTCAGGATTTGAAAAAGGTCAACTGGAATTCCATCACCTCCACTAGTTTTGTTCATAATGATGCTTTCTAAAGCCCACTTGACTTCACATTCCAGGATGTCTGACTCTTAGAGAGTGATCACACGACTGTGATTATCTTTGTCGTGAAGATCTTTTTTGTACAGTTCTTCTGTGTATTCCTGCTAGGCTACGTAATTGATTAAAGAAACCAGCTGAAGCTGTTAAATGTCTCCAAGCCATTGCGTGCATACATCCATGCATGCTAAGTTACTTCAGTTTTGTCCACCTCTTTGCAACCCTATGGACAGCAGTCTGCCATGCTCCAATGTCCTTGGGATTCTCTGAGCAAGAATATCAGAGTGGGTTGCCACAACTTCCTCCAAGGGACCTTCCCAACTCAGTGATGGAACCCACTTCTCTTATGCCTCCTGCATTGGCAAATGGGTTCTTTACCACTAGTACCACCTGAGAAGCCCAAGCCATTATATAAAACTAAACAAATATATTTAGTTTGAAAATGCCAAATCCTGAATCATTATCTTATTTGTTGCATATAGTTTATACACTTAAACATTTTAAATGGATTATATTACCATTTGCTATATTACAGTGAATTTATAAGACATATTGATATTACTCAGCAATCATCAATGACTAAATTAGACATACATTGAGTTACTAAAGAAACACTTGGATATGCAAATCTGATTGAAGAGGTTGATATAATGAATTGAGTGATATTTCAAAGTGAAAATATATCATTCTAAAAGATTCCAAATGCCTCAGAAGGGATTATATGCCTCTCAAGAAATTCTCTTCAGGGTAAAATGACCATACAGCCCTGTGTTCCAACAAATCAAACACATATCAAAGAGATTAAAAATTATGTCTTGTTCCATTTGATTCCAACAGCTGTAATTTTCTGATTCTCTTAGAAGAATCATCTAAATTTAGTTTGATTAGTTGAATGATATTCTTTGCAGTAATAGCTAATAGACTCAACTGTGATAGTTGGAAGCATTGAAGAAACATTGTATTTTAGGGTTTTAAAGCCTCTGGTTCAGTTAATGAAATCACCAGAAATTTAGCTGCTAGCATCGTAGAGATGGCACAAAATTTGCTATGGGAAACTTGGAAGTGGCATTAATGTTCTTTGAGACTTAATCAGAAATGATAGTGGGGAGCTTATTGGGCTGTCTTTGCCAAATTAAGTATTACTAGAGACTTGATATTGGAATTTCTGTGAAATAAGCATGTTAAAACAAAGCCAGAAAGAGAAAGTCGATAGAAATATGTTGCTTTCCCCTCTCCGTTCAAACTGTTTAGTCTCCTGAAACCTGCATTTCCTGCAAAGTGAATTATAACATGCAGAGGAACAAGTCTTGCCTTGAAGCATTATGGCAAACATGCAACAATTTTAAGTCTGACATTTTCTGCAGTCACACATGATGAGAAACAGATCAAAGTCAAGGTGAAAGTTTTTCCTCACTTTCTCCTGAGAATCAGAGTTAGATTGTATAGCAATTGGCTCAGTCGTGTCCGACTCTTTGCGACCCCGTGGACTGTAGCCCACCACGTTCCTTCGTCCATGGGATTCTCCAGGTAAGAATACTGAAGTGGGTTGCCATTTCCTTCTCCAGGGGAATCTTTTCGACCCAGGGATTGAACCCAGGTTTTCCACATTGCAGGCAGACGCTTTAGCCTCTGAGCCACCAGGGAAGCCAAAAACTTTCTACTAACAACAAAACAAAGAGATCTTCCAGGACAATCTGAGTTTATTATGAGAAGCATAAACATCATTGACATTTTGAAAATTTTACTTTTATCACTTGGCAATATTGCTGTCTTCTAAGAAATTAGATGTATCTCAAACTAGATAAACTCATTATATATATATTCAAGTTTAGGCAATATCCACTTTTATTATGTTTTTCTCTTGCTCATTTTAGTGAGCAAGATATAGAATTGCCTTGAGAAAATGTTCTCAAAAATAACTAAACATATAGGAGCTATAAGGTCTCACTTGATTAGCATCCCCTGATGTACTATACCTCACCCAACACTAGTTTTCTGTCAGCTGTCAAGTTAGAAATAATTTAATTAACTCACGAATTTAAAATGTTCATAGTGTATTTATGTACCTTAAGTCATTTCTCCAGTGCATGCTTGCTTTTATTGATACAATATTTAAATTGAAAATAAGTTAACTACATTAATTTTGCTATGGATTTACAAATTATGGTTTACAAATTAAAAGATTTGTCCATTTGTGCCTCTTCATGAACTTGAAATAATATCATTGATTAATTTTCTAGTTAGATATAACCTTAACTTTGTCTGTTATATTGATACCTATTGCATTAAAGGATTAGCAATTAAACATAGTATGCATACCATTTCAGGTGATCACAGGAATAAATCACTGAAAGATTGTCAAGGTATGAATATAATTTAAATAGCAGGAAACGTGGTTAATTACAGTAGTTATTTCACTACTTTAGATTACTTCAAAGAGACTGCATTTAGACAAATTAAATATATATATATACACACACACACACACACAAGCAATAAAAATGTGTGTTTTCTTCTGATAAAAATGTGGATCTTTATATGGTAAATAAGTTATAACATATGGAACATAATGCAATGTTAAAATTAATGTATAGCATATTTTCAAGCAGGACAACATATTCTTTTAGTAAACCCACCAATTCAGTTCAGTTCAGTTCATTCACTCAGTCATGTCCAGCTCTTTGCAACCCCATGGACTGCAGCATGCCAGGACTCCCTGTCTATCAACAACTCCTGGAGTCTACTCAAACTCATTCTCATTGAGTCTATAATATCATCCAACCATCTCATCCTCTGTCATCCTCTCCTCTTCCCACCTTCATTCTTTCCAGCATCAGGGTCTTTTCAAATGAGTCAAGTCTTCTCATCAGGTGGCCAAAATATTGGAGTTTCAGCTTCAACATCACTCCTTCCAATGATTATTCAGGACTGATTTCCCTTGGGAAAGACTGGTTGGATCTCTTTGCAGTCCAAGGGACTCTCTCAAGAGTCTTCTCCAACACCACAGTTCAAAAGTATCAGTTCTTCTGTGCTCAGCTTTCTTTATAGTCCAACTCTCACATACATACATGACTACTGAAAAAAACAATAAAGTTTAAAAAAAAGAAGAAGAAATTTAAATATACTGAAATTATTTGACTTAATTGACCTAAGTAATTCCTTATTTTATTGTATTGTAGTCTCAAAATTAGGTCAGTATATTCAGATCAAGTAAATATTTCCAAGTCTCTACAAAGTTAAGTATTCTGATCTAACTCAAATGAAAAGGTGGAACATTTAATCATATTTTTATTGCTTTAGTTTTTAACCAGTGATTTGCAATAGTTTTTTTAGTTATATAAATCATCTTCACTGTGAAGACCTTACATTATCCTACATGGCCAGAACAAACTACATCCCCCCAGATTTCATTTTCTTTTTATTTTTAGTTAGCATGAGCCACTAGGGAGACTGTCTCTGGAGAGTGGGAGGACAGAAGGAGTCAATAACTATAAACTCACTTTTCTCTGATCTGCTGAGTCAAAGTGTTGTCACTGAGTGGCTGCTGTACCTGCTGTACCTATTGTTCTTTTCTCCTGGATTTCTCAGTTTCTCTGAGTTATTAGTATATTATAGTTATCAGTATGTTATTATTATTAGTTATTATATATTAGTTATTAGTATGTTATTATTAGTATATTAATATTAGTTATTAGTATGTTCAGTTTCATGAAAAAAAAAAAAGACAAGGATTCCTCAGATATTCTTGTTGCCAGGGTCAGAGGGGAAAACTATAGAAATCAAAAGATCGGTGGTTTACAGGGACTGAGAGTGGGTGAAGATCATAAACAAATTTTAGGATGATGAAAAACTTAAAATAAATGAGTATTATGTCATGTAAATTATTATAGCTTAATAGTTCTCACGAAAGATATGAAAACATACGGTAATAAGTTTTTGACCCTTCTAGAAACTACAAAATCAAGTTAAGATAATTGTGGTGGTATAACATGAAATTGTATACATCTGTATGTACTCAGTCATGTCTGATTCTTTTGTGATCCCATAGACTATAGACCTCCAGACTCCTCCATCCAAGGTATTTTCCAGGCAAGTATACTGGAGCAAGTTGCCATTTTCTCTTCCAAGGGATTTTCCCAACCCATTGATTGGGCCCTCTGTGGCTTTTGCATTGGCAGGTTGATTCTTTACCACAATGCCATTGATGAAGCCCACTAACATAAAATTGTTAGCAGACCATATCAGCATCAGGTTTACTTGGTATGGCTCTTAATTTATTTCTTTTTTTTTTTTTTCCATCTTGTAACTGGGTATATAAAAATGGGTGATTTCATTTTCAAAGTTGCATGTCTTGAATTTGGACATCTAAAATCAATAACAATTTGTCATATATATATATATATATATATATATATATACACACACACACACACACACACACACATATATGTGTGTTATATAAAGCACACATACATAGATATGTGTATGTGTGGTATAATGTATATATGTATTTAATTTTGACATCATTAGGATTATATGAATCTATATTTATCAATATTTTAATTTGTTCTATTAGGAACTCTGGGAGTTGGTAATGGACAGGGAGGGAGGCCTGGTATACTGTGATTCATGGGGTCGCAAAGAGTTGGACACAACTGAGCAAAGGAACTGAACTGAACTGAACTGAGGTTCTTCTTTGAAAAGGAAATATACCACATAATAAAATATACCGCATAACAAACTTATAAAAATGAGTAGTCCTTATGCATTCTGACAACCACAATAATTGCTTATAAAACATTTAATACTTATCAGTCGACTAGGCACTTTACTTAATTTATTATATTCAATACTTTAATCTGACTTAAGAGAGTCATTTCCTCTCTTAGATTGCAAATAAATGCCAAACTTCAATGTCATCATGTGTGTAATGAAAGATTTACTAGAAGATACGTAAAATCTCTTATCACCTTAAAATCCTGAGAGTTAATAAAATGTGACAAAAATGATTCATTTTATCTCACGTTTTAATAGCTTCATCATAGACATACAGTGCATTTCTTAGGTTTAGGTTGATATTAATTTGACTTCCTGTATCATATAAAGCACTCTGATATTTTTATTCTAAGTTTTTCTGTTTGCCTTTTGAATATATTTTAAGTACCTAGGTTTATCACTTTTACTTTTTACTTTATATATGTTTTACTTATTTATATTTTATGTTTAATATTATGTCCCATTCAGTTCAGTTCAGGTGCTCAGTCATGTCCAGCTCTTTGTGACCTCATGGACTGCAGCACACCAGGCCTCCTTGTCCATCACCAACTCCTGGAGTTTACTCAAATTCATGTTCATTGAGTTGATGATGCCATCCAACCATCTCATCCTCTGTTGTCCCCTTCTCTTCCCACCTACAATCTTTCCCAGCATCAGGGTCTTTTTCAAGGAGTGAGTTTTTTGCATCAGGTGGCTAAAGAATTGGAATTTCAGCTTCAACATCAGTGCTTCCAATGAATATTCAGATCTGACCTTCTTTAGGATGGACTGGATGAGTCTCCTTGCAATCCAAGGGACTCTCAAGAGTCTTCTTCAGCATCACAGTTAAAAAGCATCAATTCTTCATCATTCAGCTTTCTTTATAGTACAACTCCCA